>CACRWG010004846.1:0-14399 GCA_902654985.2 Oryctes borbonicus
CACTTGACCGGCGCCATTCTTCATAAATAATATTAAAGACCATATAATCGATAAATAAAATATAAATCATGATTATTTTTCATTTAAGTTATTAAAAAAAACAACATCGGCTTGAAACATAAAACGCACAACTGCGTTTCTGGCTGAATTTCATAACAATATATGATTAGAAAAATTTAGTTGTTTCCAGACTTTTGTCCATCACTGTACATGTACGAATTTTCGAGTACTTTTGGCAACGTACAAGTAAAAATAGAACTGTTATGTGTTACTACCACCTAGGATCAATTACCCATTATTTATTTATCATACATCCAATATGTATATAAAACATTTGAGTCAGAACAAGTGTTGAATACACTTTTCCTAGAAAATTCACTAATTCTATTTATTAATGCAGATTGATATAACATTACTCATATAGTCGAGAGATTGTCGTGTTATATTTATATCTTAATCCGTATCCTATTTACTTTTGAATTGTTTACATTTAAAAGAAGCAATTGTTCAACCAACATGTTTTTGCGATCGCTCTGCTTTGATACGTTTATAGCCTCCAAACTGATAAATCATATATATCAATGTTCTATGGTAAATATGCAAAATAATATAATAACAAAAATACTATCACTTCTTAGAATTTAACATGCATGAGGCGATTATAATATGTATTACATGGACCTTGATGTAACGGTAAAACCCAGAAGAACAAGAAAAAATCTATAAACGCCTAAATGCTGAAAATAAGAAGTATGCTTCTCCACACGTCTTCCAACCATAAGCTCATATGTTGAAGTTTGCCTCTTATTAATTTCTATTAACTTCATTCAGTTGAATAGAAAATAGCGTTTTCGACAATCACTTGAGTTTTAACAAATCAACGCAATTTTTAATGATTTCTATTTAATCTTTTCATAGTGGCAACATAACATTAACTTGTTTGTTAGTTCATTAAAGATAGATAGGCATTTACTGCGCCCCTGACTTTGACATTCACAAATTCAATTAATTCGGCAGATCAAAATGGCAATTATATAAATTAAACGAGGTTCAGTGACCTAAATTCGCAACCGTTCATTCTATATTATCGCTTTTCTAATACCAATTTGCAACGAGTTGTATATGCATACATAGCACGCATCAGTAATAAAACATTAAAACTAACAATAGAAAATAGACATACTATATTAAGATCACATGAATGTTAATCGTGGTGGTAATGAACTCATTATCAAGGACAATTTATCTTCGAAAATTTATTTGAGTTATGTTTAAATAAGTTTCCGGGAAAATTTTGATAATACAGAGTCCCGCTGCAACTGCTACATGCAACAATCGATATCTGGAAGAATATGAATTAAAGAAACCTGAAAATTCAGCAGAAATCAAACTCGCCAAACTGTGGACAGGCAAAAAGATATAAGATTGCCTAAATTTTATTCTTTATTGTTTTATGACAAAATTCTCTATTTTGAATGAAGCTTTCGTCGGAGCTTCCAGCGAAAAACAATTAAGGGATAACATGAAAATGCAAAAAATAAAATCAAGTTACTTCCAAAAGTTAAATTAATACATTAAATAATTAAAACATTTCACCAATTGTCGACCAAATGTTTTAATTTTTGGGTATATTAAGTAACCTAATTTTGTTTTTTTAACATTTAATTTAATTCTTCGATAGACGCTCAGATGAAGGCTTTATTTTGTAAATGAAGGGGGTTCTTAAAGAGTTTGATAGTTACGAGTACCGATTACTTCCCCTTACATCAAGTTCAGAAATGTTTAAAATATACAGGATGTTCCAAGTGAAATGAGCAAATTGAACGCTTTTCAAAAAACTGCAGGTTATTTTTGAGAAAAAACTTAAAAATTAGAATCGGCCTAGCGCATTTCTAACTTTGATATATTGCAAGGGATGATCCCGAACCCGAAAATTCAAAAATTAATTCAACTTTGGGAACATGTAGAGCACATATAGCACAATTTTATTTTTTGCTAATATTCACTCTGAGTGGGTGAAATTAATTCTTATAAAAATTGTAGCTCTCTAATGGTAGGAGATAAAGCAAAAATTTTCGGACAAAAATTTGTTATAGTACGTTTTATGAAGTTTCATAATTTTTTTAAATTTTTATGTTTGGGATCATCCTTTGTTAGTTGTAGTGACTTTTATGTTGACAAAAAGAAACTGAAATTTCCATTTTTTTTTGTTACATATTAGAAAATTAAATTTTTAAAGGAAGTCTGGAAATATTTTACATTTTAAAATAGTTTAAATTGATGACTTAAAATATTTTAAATTCAACATAATTGATATGACTCATACTGAAATGAACAACGTAAAATAACAAGTGAAAAAAAATACATCCTTTTAAAAATTCAACAATTTTGGATAGAGATAAATACATTCATCCAAACGTCAAATAGTTATTAATTCCTTTATTATTTCACAAACGAAAAGCCAGTCTCGCCAAGGATTAGAAATTTACAAAGCACTTTTTATATTTTCAAATGACAAGTCTTAGTAAATTAAATGTCGAGATTTTCTCAAGCTCAAGTACAAAACTGTGGGCGAGTTTATTTACGTTACTCGAAATCATGTTGAGCAAAATGTTATTAAACAACTATATAACTAGCACGAAATTATTATCGAAATTAACACCTATTAAAAATGAGCTAATAACAAATTTATTAAACAAAGAATATCTCAGATTATTAAGAAAATATTCGGATATAAATATTTAAAAGAAACATGAGCAACAGACTATTATTTGTCCAAAATTCTCACACCAAACCGCTCGAATTCCATAAAAACACGTCAAGGCCTCCATGCATTCATGCACATACAACCACTAACCCACGCCAGGAGGAAGGATAAAAGAGAAAAAAAAACCGCGTACAAGGTCGACGCATTGAGAACACCTCATGCTATAAAAACAGTCCGATCCAAGCTTTGTCAATAATTTGATTCTAGAATGCTTGTAATGCCTAAGTAGATAAATCAACGATTATTTATAATTGTCTTCATTTGCATTGTATAAGGAATATATAAGTACGATCATGTATGTACACGCGAATACGTGAGAGTGAAACCAGGACAAGGTCAAACGATACAAATGTTTTCTGTTTAGATTGGCAATAATGGAACGGTCAATAAATGTTGATAAGTTCACGAACGTACTGTTTAAATATGCATGCATAATTGATAGGTTTTTTCATCCCATCTTCAGCATCGTAAGATCTATTTGCGGAATATGTAGGACAAAAATATCAGAATTACAATAAGTTATGGCCACGATGAGCTCATCACAAGATAAATGCGCGAAAAAATGTGAAAACATCTAAAAGGCTAAATGGTTTCTGCAAAGATAGCATCGAAAGTACATCAAGTGCCTTTGGAGCTACAACGAAACATTTGTAAATAATCCAAAATTATAATTGTCCATAACGTTATTTATATTATACTTCAAGGTCAAATTGGTACTTTTTGCGATTTACTGGCATTGAAAATAAGCAATTAAGAGAAATAAATTGATAATATTGGTAAATACACAAATTAAATAAAAGGAAGAACAAATAATAATTAAATAGTGGCCATCCTACAGTTGGCCAATAATGTTCCAATAACCTCCAGATTTCATGTTATCAACCAGACCTTATTTAAAATTTTTCTTTTTTTCATTAAAAACAAAAACAATACTTACCCAACATAGTACATGTGATGCCCTGGATTTTATGCCCGCTGAATTGTACTATACACAGGCAGATGTCGCCCAGAAGCAAGCATAGCACGTGATTAGTTTGGCAACGCCAGTGTAGTACGTGATGGCTAGCCGGCAATAAAAAACCAGCGATCAGAGTGGCCGCCAAGAAAATGACACTGAACATAAGCGCGATCGGATAGAGCGTGAATCTCATGTCCGGCTCGATTTTCGTCAATACTTCTTCGGCGATGTACTGTTTGCAAGCGAAAACACTGGCTGAATCATCTGAAATGAAAGAAAGAAATTGTCTTAAAATGAAAGTTCAATATACGTTGATACAATCGGTTTTTATGATGTTCGGAAACTTTCGATCGCGTGTACACGCTATTTATGTTATGTCGGATTCTAGCGCTCATGGTCGTACAAGCTATTTGGGGTTTACCAATTTTCAACTGTCTTAAAATATTAATTTTCACTAGGTTAATAATTTCAAATGATTTTAAGCGTCCATATCAAAATCCAGGCTACGGTAATACATACCGGTTGACAACCAAATCTGATTTAATATGAAATTTGCCCAATTAAGAGAAATATGTTTTTTGTTATCACGTAATCAAAAATTTTATTACATATAACAGGATAACAGAAACAAGAGCTAGGAACCACTTTTCCTTCTTTATATAATTTTCAATTGAACATGTATCTACAAAAGTTCAAAATCCAAAATTTTTTAGATTTTATGATGAGAGAAAATTGAGCAATTTAAGCCACGTTTATTGCTTTACAGATAACATTTCCGCATGATTCAGTAAGAGCATAATGATTTGTAATGACAGCTGGAACACTTCCAAATAAGACATTATCCGAAAAATACCAAGAAGAAATTGAATTGATTACTAGCTGTACTACATACTTTAGCACCCCATTCATATACGACTGCGCTTATAAACGGTAACTTTTTATTAGCGACTCTCGCCTGCGTTATTTAGGGCCGTTTCGGTTGGTGAGGAATGCAACAAAGTTGTTTAAAAGCGTCTCACAATTCAGTGAACCAAAGTCATTATTATTAATGGCACCAAATTATTACGTACAAATTTTTAATACTGTTATCCGTCACGGTTAACTTTGAAAAAGTTCCCCATAAAACACTTCGGCTAATAAAGATATTACGGGTTCCGTAAAAATAAAGAGGGCGAAATTATCAAGTAACGAGTTCTACAATTCGGCGGGGTACCGTATTGGGACCATTACTGTTTATTATGGAGTAATGATATGATAATGGGGATATCGGCTTTACAAATATGCTTCTTTCGATTCCAAGAATGGAGGTGGTAATTGTGTGACATGGACCCCGGCGCATGTATTGCATTAAATTTTATGGTCTGGCGAAATTGGAGTGATCTCGTTTCAGATTTGCTTATATAAGAAGGCATTGAGTTTTCTCGTTCAAGGCTAGAAAGAGTTTATTTATTGCTCTAATTAATTTCGATAAAAAGGATTTCATTTTCTCTTCTATCCCGTTTTATACAATCTAAATACACAGTTTATTTCTGTATGAATCACTAAGTAAATGTGAATTAATCTTTATTTTTTTTTTCCTTAAGTATTAATGAAGCCTTGAGAGAGCAGTAATTTTTGCACATAAAGTTAGTTTATAAATACAAATTTATTTGTGTAAGCTCTGGTTATCTTACGTAGCTCACTTCATTAGTTTAACGTACTCCCTATGCAGTGATGAACAACATTTTGAAAAGCTGAATATCTCCTATGAAAATCAGTAGAAAATATCGGCATTTTAATCCGATTTCCGATTTAACCGGAAGTCATCTGCAACTTTGAATTTTTGAAAACACACTATATGTCTTTTATATTCTGATAAAGCAAAATTTTCTAATTTCAAAAAGATATAGGTTTCTCTATCTTCCACGATTTTCTGCGCATTTTGACCAAATTCCCATCGTGACTCACGCCGTCGAAGATCCATATCCAAGAAAACCGCGCCGTCCATCTCAATCCGCTCCAACGAACCACGAATGGTTTCCATGATTCTCAGTCGGAGTGATCGGAGCGCAACCCAAACTATTCGTCTGGAATAGCAAAAGTTGGTAAAGAGCAGACCACAGCGCGCTTTTACCATAATTCGATTGAAAGAATGTCATTCAGAGGATGGAGCTTATAAACAGTAAGAGGACGGACTTTGACATTCTAGAGAAGGACTTCATAGCCCGACTGGGAATCTGGTTGAAGCCCGGCGCCTTGCTGTTGGTTTGGTGGTTTATTTCATAAGTAAGCTCGTCCTGGCGAGGGGCGAGGGTTAAGTCCACTCACAATAGATGGGTGGGGAGAGATATTAGGCAAGTTTGAAGTCTCGCACAGTGTATCGGCCTGATGATCAGCAAAAACATGAAATAGCTCGTAGTTTATAAGGAAAAAAAAAAGAAAAAATCTTGTTCTTTCTGATGTGGCAATATTTTGTCTAAATATCACGATTCACTGGATATTTCTGAACATTTGCCCATCGCTGTATAAAGGGTACGTGCTATAGTATATCAATTTCTTCACTTTCCACTTCATTACTGTGAAAGCAAACAAAACTAATCGATTCTCAGTATGGATAAAGGCCATATATTAATCTTAAAATCACATAAGTAAAATTAATTACCAAATTTATTATTTAGTTCAGAAAAATAAATTATACTTCAATCTGCTAAGAGTCGGCTGAATTTTATTTGAGAGGAAGCTCTTTTCGGTTAATCCCACTCGGAATCTACCTGCTGTTACATCTTTCCTACATATATACATATGCCTACGTTCGTGTACCGCTCAAAAACAAGTTATTTTTAATTCTCCGTTTAATGACGATAGCCATACACGAAAAGCCCATTAATAGCGACTATAAATTCCCACCGACCGTTAAATGCAAGTATACCTACACAAACTACGAGACGTGGTCCTCTTTTTGATGTCGAATAACTTCGGCAATAAATAAAAAATCGCTTCAAGAGGAACGAAAAGGTGTGCGTATGAAGAAGTGTGCATATAAGTATGAAGTGTTTAAGCAATTGAAATCGTCTATTCAGATTATTTTCTAGAGCCTGTTATATATAATATTCTTCGCAGATGTTTCGATAATCTTTTGTTTGGAACAAATGAATACCAGAAGATTGTGCCGCCCTCCTATTTTAATACAAAGCACTGAAAATTGAACCCCATTTTGACCATTTCAGTATTCAATATGTCTTCTTTACGATTCTTGAATCTAGCGTCAGGCAAAGCAGTCCTTTCAATTACACCATCGCTGATCTCGCCTAAGGCGATTCGCAGTTGCTGTTTCTACAGCTAAATAAGGTCCCGCAACCATTGAGAGAAAGAGAGGGAATATCGGATGTACATAGGTACAGCATTCGAAGGCTTAGGTAAATAAAACGTAATTAACGATTGTTAGGTCGAGTAAACATGTACGTCGAGCGCTTTACTACCGTACGCGGCATGTACCGGGAGTTCTTCCTTCGATCGCGCGGACAAACGGCATAAAGATCGTGTTTTTCTTTGTACAATAAGCGCAGAGCCAACACGTTTAATTTAAGAGCCCCGAGTCGGTAAATAGAGTCGACCGTAAATAATATGCGTACGCGTAGTGGCGACCGGTGGTAGCATTGTATGTCCTGGATGAGTTTATTTTCGATGTGTGCCGGAGGAATTTTTCATTCATAGAATTTCCATCGAGTACCGAATACAATACTGGAACAACGTGTTGCTGAGCGTGTTAAGCTGGAGTGTTGAATTCTCGAAAGATACACTTTTTAACTGAAAGTAATCTAGAAATGCGTAACAAATCATCAAATTACCATAAAAATATTTATGTTATTACTACTTCAATGATAGAATACGAGGATGGTCTGAAAAGTTCCCAACCGAACATAGAAACAAGTGTTTTTTTTCCAAATTCAGTTTTGTCTTTCAACATATCTTTTCCCATCAATGCTCCCACCTCTTTATTCCGTTCAAATAGCAATTGTCAGGTTATTTTGCAAAATAAGCGTTTACGAATGTGATGGCTTCCTCATTCGTTAAAATCTTTATCCTCTTTGAGCCGCGAAAACAGAAAAGAGTCGCTGGGCGCTGGTGAACAGAGTGGGTGGAGCAAGCCCAGCACCCAAGCCAAAGAGTTTTGATGCCCAAATCTTCGGTCAACACGATTTTCCGAAATCCTCACAGCCTCAGGAGCATTTGATAGACTTTTCCGATGTTATTGATAGTGGTTGCAGCTTTTGGCCGCCCCGAACGCTCACTGCCAAGAAGCTCGTGAAATTCAGCTGCGCAAATTTCGCCTGGAGAATTTAATGGCTCGTAACACAAACGACTGTTAAACAACAAAGCATGTGTAATTATATCACCAGAATAATTTTGGCGAGTAACTCCATCTTCATGGTGAGGCTTGAAACTATTCAGCCTACACCAGTATACAACTTTTCTTTCCAATATTGTTCTGAACGTTGTTGTAATAATTTCCTTTTTGAATCAAGAATTATGAAAAATGAAAATTGTAGTTAAATACTCTCATTAAAGGAATAGAAAGGAAACATCGCAGGATCACCTCCAATAGAAAAGTTGGGGATTACTCTACTTTTTAGGATGGCAGACAAAATAATTCAGAAAAACAAAATGGAGAAGAACGATTACAAACAAAGATTAATCCAAAAAGGATCAACTAGTAGGAAGATAGAACTCTAAGGAAGAGACAGTTGATCAACTGTCTCTTCCTTAAAATTTTTCTTTTCCAAGACCGTATGATCGGTCTTGGAAAAGAAAAATTTTAAAGCTGGATATAATAATGAAAAAAGAGTCAGTTATCTAGGTTACAAACTAAAAGGATCTACGTACTACAGTGTCGAAGTGGCAAGCCATATATTAAACAAACCGAACCCGGCATAATGTAAAATCAAGGAACATTAAAGATAGACAAAAAACACCTAAGCGGAAGTCAAACAGAACAGCAAAAGAGAGTATGCAGTACGCCAACAACTTCAAATAGGGAAGACGCTTACAGACTAAGCAGTACGTGGAGGTTGGCAATATCATGGCCGTAAGCTCTTCACGCTTAAGCTTAACGATATCAAAACAATAATATCTTTAAATATCATTAAATTAAAAGACTATTAATTAATATTACAATTGTAATAATTCATTAGTTTTTCAGGCATTCATACTTCATGCTATGTTCTTGTATTCATGTTTTTTGAAACAAATTTAATAACAATTATTATTATTATTATACTACATTGACGTAGGTTGTTTATACTCAAATTATTGGGAAGTGTCATAGTCTAAAGTCTTATATAAGGATTCCTGATTATATTTGAACGTGCCAGTTAACCGAAACTCTGAGCTCCCTATTTGAATTATGATAATCTAAACAAACCTACGCTTATCTCGCTCGTAGCCTATCCACATCCTCATGTTAAATGCATTTTCGTAATAAATTAGAGTATAATTCCCAAAACAACTGGATTGAATTAAGAAACGCTATTTTTTATACCAGGAGGGTATTTTACAAAATACATTGAAATACACTCCCCGACAAAAACTTAGACGCGGTAAGATGTTTTACGGGTTTTAAGGGTTACAACATTTCTTTGCGAAACTAGCAAAGTATCTAATTAAGTTTTTATTCATAAAAGTAGAATAAACTTTAAAATATCTCCTCCAGTAATATATGAACTAAATAATAAATTATTACTTCAATGTTGAAACAATTTCTGCGACAAAAATTTAGACGCTCTGTTGCAAATGTGAAACAAAAATCAACAAACGACTGATCAGTAATGCGTAGATCCTTTATTGTTCTGAATCACTTTCAATAGTCTGTTATTAATAGATTTATATAAATTTAACACATAATTTTGAGGGATATCTGCCATTCAGTCACTATTGAAGTTTTCAGTTCCTGTACCGTGAAATATTGACGGCCTCCGCCATAAACGCGACGTGCTAATTCACCCCACGTGTTTTCAATAATGTTTAAGTCTGGTGACCGTGCCGGCCATTGTAAAGTTTTAATCTTTTTCTCTTTAAACCATTCAGTAATGGTTTTTGCTTTATGAATTGGCGCGTTATCCTGCTGAAAAACAAAATTGCGCCCGGACCATTGGTTTCCAAAACGTAGAAGATTGTCACGCAATAAGTCTTTATACGTCACAGATGTCATTTTGTTTGTGCAAAACACTATCCCACTTTTATCGCGAAATCCGATCGCTGTCCATATCATCACAGATCCACCCCCTAATTGTCTGGTCATTTTCGCTTTTGGTTCCTTTCTCAGATCATGATAATAATGCGAGTACCCATCCGGTCCGTCCAAATTAAAACGTTTCTCATCGGAAAATATAACTTCTTCCCATTGTTTCTTCCTGGATACGTGTTCTTCAGCAAATCTCAACCTCGCTTCTTTGTGTTTCGCCGAAAATGGCGGTTTTCTCAACATTTTCTTCCGTGATATTACCGGTGACGCCTTTAAAATCCTTTGAACATTACGCACGTGCGTTTGTACCCCCGCCTGTTCTGCAATAACTCTTTGGATGCACACCGCAATATCATGCGTTTATCCCGCTCACTCACACACAGCTTTCGATCGCCCGTGGCCTTTTGGTTTGCCGTAATTTTCCGGATCTTTTAAGAAATTTCTAACGCAATGATCGCTTCTTCAAGGATAATTGCTTCTTTCTATCCACATTGCAAACACTTTATAAAATATAATTTCTCGTGGTGAAATGTGTACACTTTACCAGCACAACCGCTGCGTATAAAGAGAAGCATCAAATTAAACCATTTTCCATTATATTAATGTAATAAATGCGCAGGGTCTAAATTTTCGTCGCATTTAAAATTCCTATTTTGATCTGGGAAAATCTCAATTACCCCTCATAAAGCAATAAATACCAGGAAATATCTATAAATGGACTGTTTACATAACAAGTATTAATAACCCTCATTTACATTTTATATGTTTATAAACTTTGTTTCGTAAATAAAAACGATACCGCGTCTTACGTTTTTGTCGCGTAGTGCAATATTTACTACATTAAGTGCAGATATTTTAATGAAAATATATTCGATATTTAACTAATAATGTACAATTAAATTAATGCATATTTTTTCAACGATAAAAATATCTTTTTATAAATGTACGAGTTTTATGATAGAATAAAATTGCCACTTAAAGGTGCTTCTAAAGTCAATAAAGTTTATTTCTGGATCTAAAACTAATAAAAGTTCATAAATCTAGAGATACAGTTTCAAAAAAACGGATCCGCAAATTCTCTGTACGTCGATTAATCGCAAATAATATTAATATCACCTTGCCAACTGGTTTTATTAATCCGTATGTTCGAGAGATTTCCTGTTTTTCGCCTACGGTTAAGAACTAATTGGCATTCAAATTCATTTAAAACGTACTATATTTAGCGCCTGTTAATTTCAATAACAAAATCTCAATCGTACTCTTACAATAACAATGGATAATTTGTATAATTTAGCAAGTAACGCATAAATTATACAATCTTTGTCCTCTAAATGTTGTGTTCATGCTTCCGAATACATTCTAGATAGTTAGGCGCTCGTGGAGACAAATGAGTTATTGAAATTTTCTAAATACCGTGTCACGCACATGTGCGCTTTCCTGTTTTGCTAACTTAGTGTTGATATCTAACACCTTTCGCGTAATTGCCAGTTTTCATTGTAATTATCGAAAAACAAATCATATTTGGCCATTAATCACGGTTCCCTGTGAAAATAAACTTCGTTCCGATCAAGCTGAATTGGATTTTGTATAAATCCTACGATTTTTTTCCATCTTAAACGGCGAAATATAATTTATATCCCGTGAAAACATAATTTACGGACCTCAAAAGCTAAACACGATTTGTTAACTTGTAGGGGGTTGTCGGATTACGGCATCGATTTAGGGTCGTGTTTGATTTCGATGAGGCGGATATTGACAATTCAAGCGCTGAATTGGGGAAGTTGTTCCAAGGCGGGAGATTACGCTATTTGAGGGAGAGATACAGCGCAATTTACGTCCAATCATTTTCTAATTTAAAACCGTGATTAAAATTCGTTTCGCTCTCGGCTTGTTTCTTTAAGCAATTTGCGTTTGAAAATCGAAATTAACGTGTAATGTTTCACGGGATGTTCCAAAAGTAATAAGGTATTGAAGGCAGTAGTCACTACAACCTGAATAGATCTACTGCCGCAATGCCCCGATGAGTTTTTAGGATGTTCCTCCTCTAGTTCAGTAGATATCATCTATTTACCATCACCAGATCTTTTATTAGGGCTGCATAAGTTGTCAATAAGTCTAGCTAGTAAGCTAGTATTTTGATCTATTCCTTTGCTGATATGTTTTACCAGTACGAAGTCTTTTTCCTTGATTTTCCTTTCATTTCATCCTTTGTTGTTTTCGGTAGCTCTTTTCCAGACCGCAGAAGGGGTTTGAATTAGGGTTTATCGATTTTCCAGTAAAATGTCCCACATTTCGAATGGATAAACTACCCACTCTAATCACCAAATCTGGTCCCTGGCGACTGTTTTCTGTTTGCTAGACTCAAAGTTTCGCTTAAGAGGACAAATGAGGAGGTCGTCACATTAGTAAATGCCTGTTTTGAAGGCAATCGCTTGTGTATGTGTGTGTGTACAAGAAAACGGTGCTTATGCTGGAAACTTTTCAGACTATCCTCGTATAGGTTTTGAGAGCCTTTATTGCTGCCTGCCTCCAAAATTCTTTATAGTTGGATCTCGAGATCCTCTTTGGGACACAAGTTTAAAGCAAGGATCTCCCCTTTAAATATAGTGATTTGGAGCCACACTAGGCACTTTTGGGTGGTATGAAGACCACTAATGCCTATCTTCGAGAGCCATCGCTGTACTATGGCAAAAATTCTTCTTTTAGCATGAAGTTCGCCGGTTACCCACTCAATATGGTTCCATATTCGTTACATCGTTTCAACTTGACGTTACAAAATGATCTTCAAAGCACCTCCATCTTACTTTACAGCTATGTTTAATTAAATGTTAAGTTAGCTAATGTTTTTTTTAAATACATACAAAGAACTAAATTACCCAAATACCCTGTATATGTAATCGAGAAAATCGATTTGGACGTCGATCCAATTAATAATTCTTATTGTTCAATAGCACCATAGATCAAGTTCGATATGTTCGAATATCTTAGACAACGGATCATTAAAGCGCCATTTCAGGAAAATTTTTCACTAATACAACTAATAATAACACCAGCGAACTACTTAAATATTAATCAATTAACGTCACGAAGTTATCATTTCGAATCTAAATTAATAACTTCTGTCAATTAGCGATCAACAACAATCGGTTCTCGTCTCACGCGTCTCCGAATTGGATGTAGTTAATGGAACCATTCATTTCGGCCGTCTATTATTTACTTTCGTTTCGTTCGGAGATCGAGATTCAAAATACCCATAATTACGTGAACGGACAAGTGGATGGACATATACGAACGCTATTTAGGAGCCACGAAATTCGTATTGTTAATGACCTTTTAATTACAACCGGGTATGCGGTTAAAAATATCCTGGCTCCTTATGCCTGTTATATATCTTCTTGGTGGGTTAAAGTTTACTAGAGGTAGATGCATTTATACGATAAAGATGCTCATCTATCTTGACGATTGACATTCTTCAACGAACAATGATACTTACAATATTAGTCACAAATCATTATGCTACTTATTATGGGCATACCTGAATATTACCTGCGGTGTGCCATTAGATATTATAAGATGGTGAGGTGCCCGATGGAGTGAATAAAAATTCCATATGCTATACGTTAATGCTTTCATAAATATGAGTTGTTTCCTTAAAACACATGTAATTTTTGAAATTTTACGCTGGTGTATATACAAGGATCGCATACATATGTATACATATATACATTTTTAACGACGGGTTCGGTTACTAACATTTTATTCTTCCTATCCGAAGTCAACATTTTAAAAAGGTCAATGTATAGTGAGCAGTTACATACCACGGTATAATCGGATCTTACTCTTTCGATCGAAAATTAAGCCGAGATACTTATTTGGAAATTTTGCAGCATTTCTGTAGTGTTGAGCTGCTATTAATTTATGCAAACTTTGCATATTTTCAACATGATGGCGGTCCGGCTCATAATTGCACGATGGATAGGGAGGAATGGTGTAATCCATGATTACCCCATAGTCCAAAATGTACGTACAAGCAATCTCTGGGAAGTACCATTTAAACCTATGTACACTGCCATTCAGTGAAGTTCGGTCATACAATAAAAATCTATTATATCACACTGTATACAATTATTAATACATAAAATTAGAAAAATATTAAGCATACACTCTTTTCTACGGGATTAAAGCCATAAATTATTATGTAAAGTAGAAATATTGCGACAACCACAATAAAGTCCCTTTTATTATCATTCCGAGAATTTCTCGGAAGTGCCGATCTTTTGAAACGGGTCGTTTGGGGATTATTAACGAACAATACATTTAGGAAATATATCGCAGTATCACTCTTGTTTATTTATCACGGGCGTAAAGATATAAATTTGCTTCGTTTTACTGTTAAACGTGTGTTGGTGTGCATCTGTCGTTTTTGCGCGAAAGTTTTAAGAAAATTTACTTCA
>CACRWG010004847.1:0-14396 GCA_902654985.2 Oryctes borbonicus
GCTGTTACAAAAGGGTGCTAACATAAACACTAAGGATAAACGGGACGAAACACCCCTTCATAGAGCAGTAGCAATGAAAGGAAACAAGAATATTGTGCAGTTGTTGTTAGACAATGGCGCTAATGTAAACCTTCAAAATGAATGGGGTTCAAGTCCACTTCATATTGCAGCAGAGCAGCGGTAAGAGGAAATTTTCCGGATGCTGTTACAAAAGAGTGCTAACATAAACATCCGTTCATAAAGCAGTAGCAATGAAACGAAACAGGAATATTGTGCGGTTGTTGCTAGGAAAAGGCGCCGGTATAAACATGCAAAATACACGTGGTTACACATCTCCTCACATAGCAGTAGGCGGATGTAACGATGACATTTTCTGGATATTTGTAGAAGAGTGTGAAGACATAGTCAATCCGAATGGACTCTTTAGTATAACAGGAAGCAGAAATTGGAAACGTATTATGCAGTTCTTATTAGAAAAAGTCGACGTAACCTATGTAGATATTAATGGTAGCTCACCTATTCACTATGCAGCAAGGAGGGGGGACGAGGAAATTTAGAGATGTTGTTAAATAAAGGTGCTAACTTAACCAGTCGGAACAAATTTGGAGGTACACCACTGCATTATGCAGTATATTATGGAGACAAGAACGTTATTGGGATGTTATTAGAAAATGGCGTTGACTTAAACATTCAAAATATAGATAATTACACACCTCTTGATGTCGCAATACACCGACAATTTGAGGAGATTGTCCAGTTATTGCAAGCTAAAAGTGCCAACGTGAGCAGGCAATAAATTTGGTTCATGAGCTTTTCACAATGCAAAAAAGCAACAGGACGAAGAAATTTTCCGGATACTGTTAAGAAAAGATTCTGACTTAGACATCTACACACATCTTCATAAAGTAGTAAGCGAGATAGAAAGGAACATTGTTCTCTTGTTAGAAAGAGCCGCCAAAGTGAACATTCAAAATAAATTTGGGTTCGTACCTCCTCATATTGCAGTACTGAAGCAGGACGAGGAAATTATTTGCATATTATTAGAAAAAGACGCTGGTTTAAACATTCCCGCGTTTACTATCTCAGGTTTATTTTATCATACCCCATTACAGTCATAAATCTGCAGACACTTTTTTTACCCCTACGGCACGTACCAACATGTTACTAAAAGCACCACTAACACATATGTCCAGAAACGCTAACCACTTATACAGTGACCCTTTTTTTTCATGCGTGAGAGTTTTTCTTTTCTTTTCCATTAATCATTGTACTTTTCTTTTTCCTTTCTCCGCCGTAATGCTTTTTTTTCTGTTAGGCATTAGGAAGTATTAGTAATACAACTTTTTTTTTATATTTCATTATTTTGTATAATTTTTTATATATATATTTTTTTGTATACTGTATTTAATTTCCTTTGTTTTTATATTTTGTCCTGTCATTGGATTTTTTTGTAAATCTATTGGGCAATAAAGTTTATTATTATTATTATTATTCTGGATTAACATAATTTCACATTTCTTCATATCGCAGCAATTAAAAAAGGTAAGAAAGCTGTGCAAGTGTTAGGGCGCCAATGTAAGCATTAGAAATTGGATGAAATATACACCGCTTCAGAACACAGAAAGAGTGAACGAGGGAATTAGTTAATTACTTTTAAGGAGTGCAAAAATAAAACAGACACTTAGTAACATGTAGCATAGCGCAAAAAATTATTCAATCATTATTAAAAGAATGCGCCCACATAAATGTTCAGCGTGAATGCTGTTCTACACCTCTTCGCATCTCATCGTACAAAAAGGGGATCAACTTATCCAGTTATCAAAAGTGGCTGGAACGGGTTACTGCATGGAGTGTCTGGGTGTTTCTTTCCATCTTCCCGTGTCTTGCATTTTATTTTTAAAACAAATGCATATGTATCCTCACATCTGCTCTCTTGCTAATGGCAATTATTGCCAGATGCTGAATAAAAGTATCGAATAAATTGACATGTTACAATGAAATATAAACTTTAGAATAATAACAAATTCATTTTATTTTTAGTAACTCACTTTGAAAAACTACTTAAAGCTGTAAAACCCGGTGTGTTTGTTTGAAATTCTTCGTTAAAATCGCATCTATAACACGTCAAGTTTTTTTTTTTGGACAAATTAGATGGATACAGTTTCCAAAGGTGGTGTGTTTTCCAAAGAGGTTTAATCGTACAGATTAATCAAAAATTCAAATCGAAAATGCAAGCTCTCAGTAAGAAATTTAAGAAAATTTGTCCAAAAAACAACAAAAACACCGTACGTTCCTTGGAGAACGCACCACTGGTTTCTAATCAATCGTCGGAGACCTTTAGTAAAACCGAAATCGCACTGTTAAATAAGGGGTTAAAACATTGTATTCGCGACCCAAAGACCCCAGTCGAAGAACTGATCGCGTCGGTAGAAACGTCCATAAAAAATTTAGATGCCACAACAAAAGATTACGTACGAAACGCTTGCAAAATTACGATTTCAAAAAACTTAAACGATGTTAAAAGTTTAAACCATAACAAAGGCGATCTCAGGATTATTAAGGGGCTTAAAAATAAAAACTGTTTCTATCTGAAAGCAGACAAAGGGAACAAAATAGTCATTCTGGACAAGCCGGACTACTTCAACCGCGTCAATAGCTTGTTATCATCAGGACCTTACAGAGAAATGAGAAAAAACCCTTTACCAGCTATGGTTAGGGAAACGAAAGAAACTCTGAAAAATTGTCCAAAACTCATTAACGCGAACCTTAAGTTTAAACTGTCAATTTCAAACCCAACAGTGCCTAAAATGTACTGCCTACCGAAAATCCATAAACCGGGTAAATCTATGAGACCAATTGTTTTGGGGCATAGATTCACCCACGTACAAACTGTCCAAATCGCTAGTAAATGAATACAAAAATTTACCCATCAAAGCAGACAGTCTCGAAGTAGAAAACTCATTGGATTTTGTAAATAAAGTAAACCATATCAAACTAGAAGATGGGGAAATTTTAGTATCGTTCGATGTTTGTTCACTCTTCCCTAGTGTACCGATCCCTGAAACCATAGAGTATTTAGTTGAGCTCTTAAAGCTCAACAATATTGAAGATACCAAAATAGCAGAATATAAGAGACTAACGTCACTCTGCATGAAGCAAAGTTGTTTTCAAGTTGAGGGCAAGTACTATGAACAATTAGAAGGTACAACAATGGGCAACCCCCTGTCCCCCTTCATAGCCAACTTGTTCATGAGCAAGTTTGAGACATGCATGAGAGCGGATGCCATATATTTTCCTAGAATTTGGCATAGGTACGTCGATGATATTTTCGCGGTTTTTGATACTAAGAAAAGTAATATCCCGGATTTTCTCGCAACCCTCAACTCAAAATTTGAAACCATTAAATTCACAGTAGAAGAAGAAGTGAACAATCAACTTCCGTTCCTAGATAGTTTAGTGATTAAAAATAAAAATAATAAGAAACTAGAAATTGACATCTATAGAAAGGAAACCAACACGAATAGGTACATTATGAGCGATTCTAACCACTGTGGACAACACAAAATGGCCGCGATTAGCTTCCTAATTAATGGATTGGTTCAATTCCCTCTAAGTAGAAATAGATTTAACAGAGAACTTAAATTCATAAAAAACGTAGCTATTTATAACGGTTACTCTTCTATAGAAGTCGATCGCGTGCTTAAGAAAGTCCAACATAGGCTTTACGTAAGAAATTCCACGACCTTAACCCCGGTAGAAACTAATAGCAAGAAATTCGTGAAACTTCCCTTTCACGGCATATCGAAAGGAGTGGGGAAGGTTTTGAAGAGTCAAGATATGAACGTATGCTTCGGTTCGCGCAGCACACTCAAAAATCTTCTCGGTAATCCTAAAGATAAACCGAAAATGGGAGAAAGGTCGGGTATTTATAAAATTGAATGAAGTCACTGTAATAAAGCCTATATTGGTCAAACAAAAAGAGCGATAGAAACTAGATTCAAAGAACATCTACGAAATTATCGCTACGGCAGATTGGAGGCGTCGAGTGTGGCACAACATATAAATGAAACCGGGCATAGTATTAAATTAGAAGACTTAAAATTGATTAAAAACGTAACGTCGCCGCGAGAATTAGATGCGTACGAGACAGTTTACATCAAAAGTAATAAAAATCTGATGAACCGAGAAAACGGACCGTTGTCGTACTCTGTTCTTTTTGACCTCTTCCAGTAGGCTGGCACTCGTTTATATTTTGGGCCATAAAAGAGATCTTCCCGTCCATCTGGCCGTGTTTTTCGCATGTCGTAGTTTAAGACACGTAGAGGATAGAATTAGGCACTTGTAAAATACAATATTTCTTCTCGGTGAAGGGATAGTTCATGCATGTTATCTTTCGCACGTCGTAGCTTCAAGGCGTGCAGGGGGGTAGAAATAGGCACTTTTTAAGGATATCTGTTCTAAGAAGTAGGGATAGTACATGCATGTTTAGTTTTAGAAAAAGTTTTTTCTCACTTCATTCGGTCACCGGTTGATGATGAGGACCATTCGTGTCCTCGAAACGGCCGTCCCGGACTAATTATTATATTACTGTATAATAAATTAAACTTGTGTGGTGCGGAGGGTGCCGATACTTATGTGTTGTTTACCATACTACGCCACAGTCCTTGCTATCATTATTTATGTTAGAGTTACGTTTTTATAGTGTTCGTCACCCTTTTTTCTCAGGTATTTGAAATCATCAACCTCATTTCCAAAGCCCTACAGTATGAAAATAATGACTTACAAAAAGCCAGTATTTTGTTGAATAATCCTCTGGACAGGTTAGTAGAAATCAGAAATCAAAATTCATTTAATGATTTGCTAAATAAGTCCAGAGATCTAGCGAAAGGATGGTATATAACACTTTTTTTCAAAAATAAAAGGCGAAGGATTACAAAGCGAGTGGTTTGGTGAGTTATCAGAAGATGAGAGAATTTCTGATCTGGAATCATACTTCAGAGTCAATGTATATTATAACTGTGTAGATACATTGGTTTCACAAACCAAAAAAGAGATTCCATAGCTTCTGTGACCTAAGTAATACATTTGAAATTTTATAGCCAGCTAAATTGCTTTCTTTTTTAAGCGAAGTAATTAAAAACAAAGCAGCAAAATTGACTACTAAATACGATAATGATTTGACGGTTGATCTGTGCGATTAATTAATTGCTTTAAAAAACTGTTTGAAATCAGAAATTCAGAAAATTCATACCATTAAGGAACTCGGAGAATTATTATTGATAAATTTTAATAGCCTTACCTCCAGTTTCTCAGAGGTTATAACAGTGTGCTTACTGTTTTTGTCCCTTCCGGTTACAACTGCAACCGCAGAAAGAAGCTTTTCCAAAATAAAAATTGTTAAAAATCATCTTAGAACTTCTATGGGACAGGAACGGTTAGCAGACCTATCACTCCTATCCATAGAAAAAGAAGAACTTGAGAAACTAAAATCTTTTTCGGCTGGTTTTTGTTATTTTGCAAATATATATTGTTTATTCGAATATTTTTGTTTATTTTTTGGAAAAGGGCCCCCCAAAAAAATCTGATACAGGGCTAGCTACGCCACTGATCTAGAATTGTCACGTTCTTCATAAATATCTCGAACCCACCATCGTCGTTTCGTGCGTAGCTTTTTGTATATATTTAAATGTAAACATAACATGTACATGTAATACCTTAGCAACTTTGTATTTCATTCACTAATTAACCTTGTTTATAACAACGTAATTTAATTGTGCTACATAGGCTACAACGACTAAATTTTGTTTTGACATTTTGGCGCCTTTTCTTGATGGTAATTTTTCTAGGCGATGCGTCGCACGTAACGCCGTGAAACGCCTCAGTCCTAGTAATGCTTTCTGTTCCTGGTCTTTGATTGATGACTGTGTTCTAGGTATATTTTTATATATGCGAGTCAAACACGAGTCGATATAAATACATGTGAAATAGACAGGATACCCAGTTCCTTATATAAAAGTTCTGAAGGATGATTTTTTTTGTTTTTAAACCATATTCGTGAGCTATCTTCATACTAGGATTCTCAGTATATGTACAGATAGCATTATAAACCATGAACGTTTTCTTATCGATGATATTTCTCCATTTGTAAACTTATGGTACGATAGTCCTTATTTTCTTAGCCAAAGAAAGAGAATGCTGCTTCCATTTCAAGTTGGAGTTAAACAAAATTCCAAGGCATTTTATTTTCGTTATGTTTCAATACTCTCATATCCGTTGCAAGTACAAGTTCCTGCTAGTTACCGTGTGCCGTGGTCGGCTTATAGGTCAAAACTCAAAAAATAGGTATCTAAAATACTTTAGTTAAGCCACACATACCGATAGTCCAACGAACAAGCTACCCGAGAGTATAAGTACATCACCTATTTCTTATTATTTTCACTTATTTCCTGACCATTGACGGGAACACATCTGCATTGTTGTGACGCGTTGTTATTAGGAGTAACTGCTTCGGAATTTTGCAAAAACGATTCTAGGAATGCACTTGTTTTTGCTGAGTGTTTGTGAAGTGGAGATTCGAGTACAAGATATGTATTTACAGTTTTCTCATATTTTATGCAAATATTTAATTGAATATTTATATTGTTTGGATGCTACGCGGTGCATCAGATTTATTAAATATTTATTTTCTCATTATCTTTACGTAGACCTACGGATGATAGCAGGATTCGTTTAAAATAAGGGCATAACTGCATATTTCGAAAATATATTCATCTACTTGCAACCAAACAATCTTTGCTGTCGTAGCTTGGAGCGTAGCGTAGTTTGCCAAGCATTTGATTAAGTTACTTTATTTTATTTTCATCTACTTTCATAAGTGTTCTTTCTCGAGGTCGAAATTCTTTGAGATTTGGACTAGTATTTAAGGAGAAACATTATAACACAACAGGTATTAGCGATCTTGCTAACGACCTTCGAAAACGATGAAAACGTAGATGTAAGCGCTTTACACAATGGTTTTTGGAGAACTGTGTACAGAAATAGAATTAAGTTTTTGTCTAATGTTGCGTGCAATGTTTGCAGCCAGCCTGTATTTTGATAATATTGAGAACTTTTTCTCCCCCCAATGCATTTCCAACTTGTTTTATAGCTAGGCAACCTATTTCGCACCGTGTGAATTATCGTTATTAAAATTCTATTTGGTCGGATTTTGCAGCATTTTTACTTCATTTACTGCTTCGATAATTCTCGGGAAGATTTTACATAAGTGTCTTTGTCTCCATTTATCTTAACTTTCCTAAATTTCTTAAGGAAATAATTTTCGTGGTCTATTTTCCCATCTTCGCAATAGAGGTCGTACCGTGTTGTATTTTAAATAATTTATGATAGTTTCTCCGATTGGTCCGTTTGTGTGATGTTTTATCACAAAAACTATTTTATTCTAGAATGTGAGAATTAACAATTTTGAAGCTCTCTTTTCGTTGTCATCTTACGAGTTGGGTGTGTCCCGAAGTTCTCTCTGGCGTAGAAACTTAATTTTGCCTCGAGGAAGGCCTTTCGCTTATGTTGCGGCTTTAAATTCACCCAGAGAAAGTGAACAGTTTACTCAGTTTGAGTTTTTTTTTTGAGTTTCGTACACGGTGGTGATTAAGATAATTTTGTACGGCTCGCGTGCGAACTTCGCCGTTTGATCCAACCCTTGGGTACGGAAGAACTCTAATCCTGTATTAGGTATGTACATACTTGAGCTTTTCCTTTTTCGTGTAAATCTTCGTCGTACGGTTAATTTTTCCGTTCTTAGAGTTCTTTTGGAGGGCGCATTTTATCCAAGACCAGTCCTAGTGTTCTTTTAGAGGGCGCATTTTATCCGGGACCTGTCTTACTGAACTTTTGGAGGGCGCAAGACTCGAATTTTGATCTTTTGAGGACGTATTCCGGCCTAACATCCGAGTATCGAATACGGAGCACGTCTGACGTCCCCCGCTGGAAAGACCAGGTTGCCGAGGGTGACATTACATTAGTAACGACGTACAGATAAGTGCTTCAATAACTTCCGTACCGTCCCCAGGGGAGGCGGGGAAAAAAAGTCTATATATTTTTTTTATTTTTAATTATTCAGACATTTACCTTTACCTATAGTTTTAATATTTCAAATCAAAACTTTTGCCATTCTTGTGGACTCACTTGAGGTACCTAATTTTATAATTTATTCCAAACAGGGAAATTTACCCGTATTTATCATTTTCATTTTTTCATTTATTTTTTTTTTGTTTTTGTTCCTTGAGGATTCATTAAATCAACTTTTAATCTATTTCCTTTTTTTTATATATTTAGTCTAAGGTCTACGCAGGACATTAGTGTTCAGAGTGGGTGGCGCCTTCCTGATTAGGTGGGTCCTGCTGCAGGAGCCAGAATCTTTTTATATACCGCGACCTACGACCGTCGCCGACTGGGCAAACCGGCTACGAATGTCCTTTAATTTTCATTAACACCAGAAGGGCGTGAAAGTTAAACGATAAGTAACTTTGGAACTCGCCGAATAATATCTGTTGTTCAAAAATGTTATTAATGATAAAACAGGCAGTATTATTTTACCATCCTACCAGAGTATATTAAAAGTAAAAAAAAGGTGTTAGGCAGATAACATTTCAGCCTCTAATTCCAAAGCGGAAATGGAACTGCAAAGTTTATTTGACCACACAACTTCGCGGATTTTTGTGTCAGAAGAAAACGTGTTAGATAGTTTGCCTCTAGATTCAGCAAATAATTTAAGTTTAATCGGGAAATGGGGATTCGATGGAAGCACGGATCGTAGTGAGTACAAACAATCGTTTAAGGTTTAAAATTTGGATGATAGCTTGTTACTTCTGTCTTAAATTAGTCACCGATTTGAATGTAGACAGCTGTAAAATTTTATGGATAAATCCTCAACCTTTTTCCACAATAAAGGAAAGTACTACAGAATCTATTTTATTAAGAAAAAAATAATTTATGGCCTGCAACGTTTACAGTCAAAGATCGCGTTTTTTCAATTCAGCATTACTTACACTTGACTATAGTGGATGATAAAACATGTAGTGCCTTGAGTGAATGCTTTTTTCATCTCACATTTAGGATTCAAATTAAAAATGGCCGATTAGATCAGATCATTATGAAAAAATTGTTCGCAGATCGAAAATTGTACATTCAATAACAATTTAGTCCTCGATTAGGTTTACTTGTAGATAAACCACGAAGTAGTGGAAGCGGGACTTCGAACGGCTGCAATAGGCGCGGAGATTTTTTATGAATTCTGTCTTATCAGTTGAAATTACTGACATAAATAAAGATTTGATTGATCGTTGCTTAATAATTTTACAAGCTCTATTATCAGAGTACAATATTAATGTGGAAAAATTCCATACTTTCGATTTAGATACC
This sequence comes from Oryctes borbonicus, assembly GCA_902654985.2. Classification (NCBI taxonomy): domain Eukaryota; kingdom Metazoa; phylum Arthropoda; class Insecta; order Coleoptera; family Scarabaeidae; genus Oryctes; species Oryctes borbonicus. The sequence goes on from CACRWG010004847.1 coordinate 9,418, forward strand.
GCAAGATATTTGATTCACGAATATCCATGGTTTCATCTCCTGACTTCCTCATCCATGGATCTGAGGTTATCAAACACGCTTTATTGTCGATCGGGGAGCTTTCCGAAGAAGCAGCTGAATCCAACAACAAAAATCTTAAAGATTCTAGACGAGATCACACTCGAAAAATATCGCGAATACTTACGAACACGGACTTAATTAACTATTTATTCTGATCCCTTATGAAGAGACTCTCTCATACCTGATTCCTTTGAATTCATCTTATCATATTCCATGATTATTTTGATGGTATACTAGGTTTAAGAGATTTAAAACGATTAGGCTTAACAATGGTAAACAACACATAAGTATCGGCACCCTCCGCACCACACAAGTTTAATTTATTATATCGTAATATAATAAATAGTCCGGGACGGCCGTTTCGAGGACACGAATGGTCCTCATCAACCGGTGACCGAATGATGTGAGAAAAAACTTTTTCTAAAACTAAACATGCATGTACTATCCCTACTTCTTAGAACAGATATTCTTTACAAGTGCCCATTTCTACCTCCTGCACGCCTTGAAGCTAGGTCGTGCGAAAAATAACATGCATGAACTATCCCTCCTTCCGAGAAGAAATATTGTTTTATAAATGCCTATTCTACCCCCTACGCGTCTTAAACTACGACATGCGAAAAACACGGCCAGATAGACGGGAAGATCTCTTTTATGACCCAAAATATAAACAAGTGCCAGCCTACTGGGAAAGGTCAAAGGGGACAGAGTACGACAACGGTCCGTTTTCCCTGTTCATAAGATTTGTATTACTTTTTATGTAAACGGTCTCGTACGCATCTAATTCTCGCGGCGACGTTACGTTTTTAATCAATTTTAAGTCTTCTAATTTAATACTGTACCCGGTTTCATTTATATGTTGTGCCACACTCGACGCGTCCAATCTGCCGTAGCGACAATTTCGTAGATGTTCTTTGAATCTAGTTTCTATCGCTCTTTTTGTTTGACCAATATAGGCTTTATTACAGTGACTACATTCAGGTAGGTACGTAGATGATATTTTCGCGGTTTTTGATACTAAGAAAAGTAATATCACGGATTTTCTCGCGACCCAAAACTCAAAATTTGAAACCATTAAATTCACAGTAGAAGAAGAAGGGAACAATCAACTTGCGTTTCTAGATAGTTTAGTCCGATTAAGAATAATAATAAACTGGAAGTTGACATCTATAGAAAGGAAACCAACACTAATAGGTACATTATGAGCAATTCTAACCACTGTGGACAACACAAAATGGCTGCGATTAGCTTCTTAATTAATAGATTGGTTAAATTCCCTCTAAGTAGAAGTAGATTTAACAGAGAACTTAAATTCATAAAATTTAAATTATTTATAACGGTTACCCTTCTATAGAAGTCGATCGCATGCTTAAGAAAGTCCAACATAGGCTTTACGTAAGAAATTCTACGACCTTAACCCCGGTAGAAACTAATAGTAAGAAATTCGTGAAACTCCCCTTTCACAGCACATCGAAAGGCGTGAATAAGGTTTTGAAGAGTCAACATATGAACGTGTGCTTCGGTTCGCGCAACACAATCATCTCAGCTCAACACAATCTTCTTGGTAATCCTAAAGATAAACCGAAAATGGGAGAAAGGTCGGGTATTTGTAAAATTGAATGCAGTCACTGCAATAAAGCCTATATTGGTCAAATAAAAAGAGCGATAGAAACTAGATTCAAAGAACATATACGAAATTATCGCTACTGCAGATTGGACGCGTAGAGTGTGGCACAACATAAATGAAACCGGGCATAGTATTAAATTAGAAGACTTAAAATTGATTAAAAACGTAACATCGCCGCGAGAATTAGATGCGTACGAGATAGCTTACATAAAATGTAATAAAAATCTGATCAACAGAGAAAACGGACCGTTGTTGTACTCTGTCCTTTTTGATCTTTTGCAGTAGGCTGGCACTTGTTTATATCTTGGGTCATAAAAGAGATCTATCTGGCCGTGTTTTTCGCATGTCGTAGTTTAAGACGCGTAGAGGGTAGAATAGGCACTTGTAAAACAATTTTTCTTCTCGGAAGAAGGGATAGTTCATGCATGTTATTTTTCGCACGACCTAGCTTCAAGGCGTGCAGGAGGTAGAAATAGGCACTTGTAAAGAATATCTGTTCTAAGAAGTAGGGATAGTACATGCATGTTTAGTTTTAGAAAAAGTTTTTTCTCACATCATTCGGTCACCGGTTGATGATGAGGACGATTCGTGTCCTCGAAACGGCCGTCCCGGACTAATTATTATATTACTGTATAATAAATGAAGCTTGTGCGGTGCGAAGGTTGCCGATACTTATGGGTTGTTTACCATACTACGCCACAGTCCTTGCTATCATTGTACATACCATCTAGCTAGTTACTATTCGTTTTTTTCGTCGGACGTTAAAATGTCAAATAACATTCTATTGTTCAGAATACATGTACCTACCACATCGAACCTTTACAACTACTTTCAATTGTTCCCTGTGTATCAAACCAACTATACCATTATACCTGATACACAATACCTATTATTCGATTCAACGGATTACTGGAATGCTGAAAAACCATGCAGCGCTACAGATAACATATACTTCTGCACCCAAGAGGATCTGGTTCGTGGAGACCCATGTTTAGTGGATATCATCAAGTATGGTGCTAACAAATGTCCAATTACCAGCATCAAATTAGTGTAAACTATCGTGCATAAGGTGTCATCATCCAAAATTCTAGTGAACCCTAGGGAAACGATCACCATTGAATCGTCGTGTTGTTAAATACCTTTCTTCTTTCATTTTTGATTTTATTTTATTTACTTGTTAGATTCTAAGTACAGAAACCTTCATAATGTACTATTTTTCTTGTGACATGTGCATACATATTGTCTACGATTCATTGCCATATTTTCCCTGTAACGACTTGCATATTTTATTTCCGTTCGAGTTTCGTCCCTTTTCCAAGAAGTTATTATGATTTGACCATGTTCGTAGAACTTAAGAAATCGCATGTAACATGCATTATTATTTCAATTCCCTTATTTTAGCTATACGTCATATGGACACATTTGGTTACGTATATACATATCTATGTACTGCAGGGAATGATGCTACATCTCAATTTTTCACAAAAGACTCTACTCTCAACTCTCTTAGCAATAAGACGTAACATTAAGCAATCAATATATGTACTTAATCATTAGTAAGTAGAAATAAACTTAGTAATAGTAACTTCGGTGGTTTTCTTCCGAGTACACACACACAAACCAATCAATTTAAATGTTTTTACATAACAGTGTAACCACGATGGACTCCTCGTCATCCACAGCCCATCGGTGATCGACATGGAAGATTGTAGTGTTGGAATAGAGAATAGGACATTTTTTCCGAACGATATACCTCTGGAAGAGAAAATCTTTATGTTGCCCGATCTCAACATTACTCTACCTAATGGAACAAGAAGAGGAAGCCTCGAAATGCCCTACATTAACCAGCGAAGTATCAAGCATATCCGGATAATGGCAGACAACCTGGGGAATTACACAACGGTCGGTACACAAGCAGATACATTTAATAAAAAGATCTTAGTTGCAGTCCTGATATCGTTAATCATCGGAATCTTGTGTTGGCCTGTATCCGAAAGGATCAGGGAAACAAGGAAACGACTCAGACAACCACCCGCTGAAAATAACCAGGAACAAATTCAGATCCCCTCAATTGTTCATTTTAGGGATGGAGGAATTATATGAATACTAACAAAGACTCATCAACCCTTATCACAGGGTAAACAGATAACTTTGGTTATCTAGTTCCTCTGATTCATCTTGCAAATACTATTATGTCGTGTATCGTCTATTAAGACGTCATTAAGGTAATAATGCTAATGTCTATCCACGTTCAATTGTTCAGTCGGTTAGTAATAGCTTAATTTAAAGTTGTATTGCTACTCATTCATTGAGGCTTGTCTGCTGTATTGTATTTGAAAACTTTCAAATAAATCATTGTATATTATATTTGGAACGCGAAATATGCAAAGCAGAGAAGTGCGAACATATTCCTAATGTTCTTCCAATTCTCGATGCGGATATTGTTTGTAAGTGGTGCCAATGTTCTTGTTCGCCATAAAAATGGTCGCACGCCTATTCACACGCAATAATAAATGATGAGGAGGATACTATTCGTGCTCTGTTGGCAAACAATGCCAACTTAAACCGTCAAGATGAAAATGGTTCCACACTTCTCCACATCGTTGTATCTAGAAAAGACGAGAAAAGTGCTCGGCGTTTGTTAGAAGCAGATATAAATGTTCAAGATAAAGATGATTCTACATCTTTTGACATCACCATATGTAATAAATTGAGAGAAACTTTAAGGCTGTTATTAGAAAAAGGCGCCAACGTAAACATCCAAGATAATGACGGTCTTACACCTCTTCACATCGCAATATCTGGTAAATGGAAGGAAATTATCTGGTTGTTGATAGAAAAAGGAGCCAACGTAAATATTCAAGATAAAACTGGTTCTACACCGCTACACATCGCAACTTTTAGTAAGTGGGGCGAACTTATGTGCTTGTTGCTAAAAGCAGGTGCCGACATAGATATTCAAAATAAAGAAGGCTCCACACCCCTTCACATCGCTACACGTAGGGGCGTAGTATGGAAGATTGTTCGGATATTATCAGAGAACGGCGCAAACGTAAATATTCAAGATAAAAGTGGTTGCGCACCTCCTCACAACGCAGTACATATCAAAGTATGGCAGATTGTTCAGATATTGTTACAGGATGGTGCAAACGTAAATATTCGAGATAACAATGGGTCCACACCCCTTCGCAACGCAGCGTATGCTAAAATAGAGAAGATCATCCGGATGTTATTACAAAGAGGTGCCAACGTAAACGTTCAAGATAACAACGGGTCCACACCCCTTCACATTGCA
>CACRWG010004848.1:0-14384 GCA_902654985.2 Oryctes borbonicus
ATGTTGGTGTGATTCACTAAGATTGTTCGTCATATGCATACCATGTATTTCTCATGCAGAAACGGGTGTAATGTTCAATTTAGAATCGTTGAGATAGATCGCTGAGTAGGAGTGTTCCGTGAAAACAACTTCCCTCTGTTTTATAGAATAAAACTAAATATATTATAGTGGGTCATTGAGGTGATGTTAATTTTTATGAAAAAAGAGGCCTTAATTAATATTAGTTTGTGAAGGATAATTGAAGCCTCCAATTATTTTCAATAATTTACATCTTATATAATATGTATATAGGTAAATTTTTTTCTCTTTTTGTAAAATCTCGAAACTCACCCAACACAAATTATATGGAATCCTGCAGTCTATTTACAACAATGCATATCATCAGAAATGCTCATAGTTAAGCCAACAACAGAAGTATCAAGTCTTTAGATTGACATTCCTAGGACAGCGAGTGAATAAGTGGACCATATTTTTTGATAATAGACATTTTTTCGAAAAAACCATTTAGAAATTCAATTTCGATGAACGATTAAAATATCGTATTATTTCAAAACTATTTAAAGTAATTGAAGAATAGTGCTCTGAAGAAAATAAATATGCAAATTAATTCGAGAAGATAAATAAAAACAACTAAAAGGAATTTGGAAAAAAGGACACCAACTATACGTAAATTAAATCTATTTTTGTTCAAGGCATTGACAATAAAAAACAAGGATTTGTAATTATTATTTAAATCGATTTTTCGTGTACTGGAAGATATCAATATATTTGAAGTCTCCTGCGTTGTCTATAAATATTATCATTTGTTTATTGCCTAAAATTTTCCCATTTTGCCCATTTCAAGTTGCTCTGAAGCTGAAGCAGCAATGTTGCTTACGATGGTACAGTGGTTAAATTCTTCCTTCAACACAAATATGCCAAGTTGTCGCTCTTTCAAGCCGTAATTCTTGAGTATGACCTGAGAAATGTGAAACCTTAATATTAATAAAATGAAGCAATTTATTCTGCCAAAATTATAAACCTTAATCGACAATATAAAGTAATAAATTAAACTTAAAAATAATAATTAATAATATCCTACCAAAGATCAACGTAATATTCGCAGGAAATGAAGTACTTGAACCCTTCACTTTTTAAAACTCTACCCACACGAAAATTGGTCTTGAATCTTTAAAGGCCAAAATAATGTTTCTCAAAACTAACACTAGAAAAGAAAATTATCTTTTTGTGTCCAACCACTCAACAGCGCTCTTTCAGAAAGATCTTAAAGACGACCATGTTAACTGGTTGCATGTTGTGTTTTTTGATCGACCTGTTTCTTCGTATTGTGAATTATGTATGTGCATTGTACAGGATATTGTGGAAATAAATGTGCTTATTATTATTACTATTATTATTCATTCCAACGCTTTTCGTAATGCGCACCCTGAACCCTCGGAATTCTTGGAACTAACCATATGTATGATATTTGACACAAATATTATGATAAAAACCAATACTTAGGTACTGTTATTTGTCACTGGTGGACACATAATCGTCGAAATATTACAAATAAATTCATCAAAGATTATGATGTAGCCGTAATATCGGTGGTCGGTAAAAACCAGTTAGCAAAGGTTTCTTACGCCAATATCTATCCTATAGGTCGAACTGATTTAAAGAGGAAGACAAATCTAGTAAATAAGTACTCTTACGAGATCGTATTTTCAGTAAAAATTTCTCAGTTAGAAATTTCCTACGTAATACCAAATGTGGTTTCCGTGCTTTTGCATATAGCGCTTCTACCGGAGAATGTCTGATAACACCCAGACATAAACGTAGTATATTATTGTAGACCACATCTAATTGTCTTAACACAGACAGAAGAACTGCTCTATTGAAAATACTACCGTAATCAGTAATTGAGTGAATGCAGCACAGGCACAGTAAATTAAAAGACAAGTCTGCATCAAATGAAACTTTGTTGATAACTTGCTTTGATTATTTTAGCTTTGATGTAATTTCCAATTTATCTTACTATCAAATATCATCCCTAAGCACTGAACTTGTACCGTTATATTAATATTCACTAAGCAAAGCTCTCTCACAGAAGGTATTAAAGATACCAAAACTCGTCTTATTATCCTAATATGCCTTTCTAATAAATTATATAAGATAATGTAATGAGGTATCGTCCTCCGTCGTAATTTTTTAAAGGAAGCCGTTTTCCCAAAATCACCATTAGGAAATAAACAGCGGATTTAATTATCCTGGAAGTTTCCAATGCGTAATAAATGCCAAAAGCAGCTGCTAGAGATGGAAGAATTTTAATTAGAAATCGAATTTTTATTATTACTCCCGCGAAAGCTTGTTCTGGGAATTTAATTGATGGATGGCTGAAAATGATTATATGACCGATGTGTATTTCTTGCTGCTCGCGCGTCCCTTTGCCGAATTTCGTCTCTCTTGCTCGCAATAACTAGATGCCAATTTTCGAGTAAGCCGATCAGCCTCGGATCCGAAGAAGGTTAAAGTTTGATTTGTATCACCGAGGCACTTTATTAAATCGAGTCGATTCAGATAGTCGTAGTTTATTAATGTCGTTCTTTTCTTGTTTTCTTTTGGCATAACGAACTAACTGGAACGCAAGTGCTCATGCCAATTTCATACTTTACGTAGCGTATCTACCTAGTGTGTGGGTGGAAGATAGTTCCCTAAGTAATTTAGGGAAAATGTTTTTAAATAGAAATTCGAGGGCAAGTTCTGCATGATATAATTGTGACCAAGTAACCAAAAAATAATGCTAAGATAGCTTAGCTTCCTCATGGTATTGACGGAATAATTCACGGCAAACGCAATAAAAGGAGGAGAGAGAAAAAAATACACTAACACACGGACTTGTTTCTACCTACTCGGCGTCATCAGCGTGGTTTCGAGAGTATTTTTCATATCTCTACCTTCTATCGCTGTTGCCTCACAGTTAATACCACAACTTTCAAAACGACAAACTCGACATTTCTTGGCGCCCCCCTTGTGCCAAAGAAACGCATGCCTGCCGTTCAGGAAGCAGCGACATAAACCGGGTACTGTTCCCCAAACCATCCCTCGAGCAGTTCACATGATTGCTAAACACGAGATGGCGACGCTGGTAGCGCTTTGGGAAACCGCACATGTGAATATTCCGACAGGCTTACCATGATGTATATAAACAGAACACATCAGAAAATGCCTAGAAATAATAACCAAAAAATAATGCTAAGATAGCTTAGCTTCCTCATGGTATTGATGGAATGGCAATCATGTGAATTTCTTGAGGGATGGTTTGGCGAACAGTACCCGGTTTATGTCGCTGCTTCCTGAACGGCAGGCATGCGTTTCTTTGGCACTAGAGGGCGCCAAGAAATGTCGAGTTTGTCGGTTTGAAAGTTGTGGTATTAACTGTGAAGCAACAGCGATAGAAGGTAGAGATATGAAAAATACTCTCGAAACCATGCTGATGACGCCGGGTACTCAGAAACATGTCTGTGTGTTAGTGTATTTTTTTCTCTCTCCTTTTATTGCGTTTGCCGTGAATTATTCCATCAATACCATGAGGAAGCTAAGCTATCTTAGCATTATTTTTTTGGTTATTGTTTCTAGGCATTTTCTGATGTGTTCTGTTTAAGGAGACAGTGTTTAAAAAAGATGGAATAACTGATGTATCCTTGTTTTTGTATATTTTCAATATTCTCTATACTCATGTATCTTAGTTCTTGAAGTTAAAACAGTGAAAGAAATAACAGTACACGCTAAAAGATTAAAAAAATATTATCGGAAAACTCCACATTTCGTATTGAAAGTATGTAATTGCATGTAGTTTGGGTTGCATAAACCATCAAAGGATTACCGAGCTTCGATTCGTATTTAATTTGAAAAAGATGCTACATGTAGTCTAAAGATAGGGATAATTGAGATATTAATATTACAAGTTTACATATGTGTGCATAAGTCAGAAACGTTTTGAATAATATCGATGAAGAGGAGATAAAGCACTCTGATTTAACGCATCAGTAACCTCGTTGTTTTCAAATTTGCCGATTAGCTTTTCCTCATTAAAAAAAAAATTCAGGATCAGATACCGTGCCGCAGCTAAAACATTATTTTAACGAGTTTTTGACGCATCATTGGGCAATTTTCACTACACCGGCAGAACGGATACGTCTTCCCAATTTATAAATGACCTAACGATGAAATTTTACACCCACAACCCGCTGTTTTACGACGTTAATATTCGAACATTGTAAATAAATTCTTTCAAGTGAAAAATCGTTCAATATTTAACAGTACCTAGCTATAAATAACACCTCGAACATTACCTATTTTGTAATAGCTTACCGCGGAAATTCAAGAATGGATGTATTCATCGCTACGCACTGAAGAATCAGTATAAAATGTGAGAATTTGCCATGGAACCATTTAGAACCTGTTGTTCAAAAAGCACGAAGCGGAAAGTAACAGAATAAGGGCGGAATCGTGAATACGTATTATTCTTATATCGAGGGGCCGAAGCTCAAAACCGTTCAAGCATATAAAAAGAGTTTACGCTGAGAGGTTCGTAACCAGGAAACAACTGTTTAACATCGGCAACAAAATATGAAGGTGTGTTTAATACTGGCGCAAGGTGGAAATGTTTTTATCCTGTACTTATTGTTAGTATACATGGCGCCATAGAGCGAAAATTTAGCGAAAATCTTCAAAACCCATTTTGCTGATATTTATTTTATTGTAGACATGTGTTACATTGGAGGCTAGGAAATACAATAAATACATAACAGACTCAAGCAAGGCAAATTTTATTCTCTTTGTAGTGATATATACAAAAAAAAAGATAATATAAAATAAACAATAAAAGCAAGTTGATTAACGCTGCCGCTTGACATCAAATGGATGGTGCAACGGCTTACACCACAACAAATGTCCACGTTTTTGGAGAAGCTATTTGAAGGAAAATTGATAATAAACACATGCCCATACTTGTGGCCTTCACGTTTTCCAGATTTGACACCTCAAGTTCAAACATACACGATAAATCGATGATGAGCGTTCCCAAGTATTCACGTAACGAATACAATATTAATGGTAATAAAGAAGGAATCGTGTTGTACTGATACGATGATGGTTAGGTTAGATTTATAGCTATAAAATTGTTTTTAGGTTTTAAAACAATTCTATATATACATTGCCATTCAGAGAAGTTCGGTCGGTTGGTAAAAAATATGGAAAGGTTATAGAAACAAACGAAACTAAAAACAAAATGCAATTTTATTGTATGTACCATACATGTAAAAAAGACAAAAATAAATAAATGAAAAGTTATTCTGGCCTAATATAACATACTGAACATTATTTTTTTTTTTTCATCGAAAAAACCTCCTTTGCTGTTAATCACCGCTCGAACTATTCTAGGCATTCTTTCGATAAGTTTTGTTAAAACGGATTGTGGAATATTAATCCATTCATGTTGCAGAATATTCCGTAAATGTCCTTGTGAAGTTGGGCATATTTTTCGGATCCTCCTGTCTAGTTCATCCCACAACAACTCTATAGGGTTCACATCTGGGCTTTGTGGGGGCCATATCATTACTTTCAGGGTGTGCTGTTCTTCTTGCTCCTTAAGATAGTTCTTACATACTAACGCAGTGTGTTTTGGGTCGTTGTCGTGCATGAATGTAAAGTTACGGCCTATTATACGCAATCCTGATGGCACTGCATGATTCTGGAGTATTGCAAAATAATTTTCCTTCCTCATTAGTACCCTGCACTCTGCATAAATCTCCCGTCCCAGCAAAGGAGAAACATCCCCACACTAACACAGAACTACGCCCTTGCTTCACTGTAGGCACAATGCAGTTCGAGATCACTTTTCGGTTTTAGAACTTCGGACATAAACTCGTCGATTTTGCCCAAAAACCTCAAACTTTGACTCGTCACTCCAAGGCACGTGTTTCCATTCATCTAACGACCAATCTAGATGAGAACGGGCCCACTGTGGCCGTTTTGCTCTGTTACCCCGACGTAATAAGGGTTTTCGAATGGCAATGCGTCCATGAAGGTCCGCTTGTTGAAGTCGACGTTTTACCGTACTCGCTGAAACTTGTTCTTCACGGCCGCGATTGACTTCGGCTGCTATTTGTGGCGCTGTTAATTTTGTATTGCGTTTGCTTAAAACACAATACTCAAATCTTCAGCTTTTGTTGTTTTCCTAGATGCTCCGGGACGAACACGATTTTCTATAGTTCCAGTCGTCCGATATCGCTTTATGATGTCATTTACTGTTGAACTTCATATATTTATTTTTTCAGCAATTTCTCGCCCTGAATATCCTTCTTCAAACAGCGTAATAATGCGTGAACGTTTTTCTACACTGGTAGGCTTGCCACGTGCCATTTTGAAGTAAATTTTCTTAAAACTTTAGCGCAAAAACGACAGATGCACACTAACACACGTTTAACAGTAAAATGAAGCAAATTTATATCTTTACGCCTGTGATAAATAAACAAGAATGATACTGCGGTATATTTCCTAAATGTATTGTTGGTTAATAATCCCCAAACGACCCGTTTCAAAAGATCGGTACTTCCGAGAAATTCTTGGAATGATAATAAAAGGGACTTTATTGTGGTTGTCGCAATATTTCTACTTTACATAATAATTTATGGCTTTAATCCCTTAGAAAAGAGTGTATGCTTAATATTTTTCTAATTTTATGTATTAATAATTGTATACAGGGTGATATAATAGATTTTTTTTGTATGACCGAACTTCACTGAAGGGCAGTGTACATTTAGCAATACAGCCAATACCCAGTCTGATAACATGTGTATTTCGGAGTCGGCCATGTTCAAGTTATATTAGGCACAACGCTGGCAGAGCAACTATTGCACAAATACATCAGATACGATGTAGTAAAAGCTTATTTTTTTCATGTCATCAACTTTAAGCAGACATTCGCTATATACCGTAATGATATATTTTGAATTTAATAGCGATTTTGTTAACGAATTACTTATTAACACTAATGCAATAAACAATTAAACAAGTCTTCTCTCACACAGAGCTTGAATTAAGGCTTGATTGTCTTGCGGTGTCATCGTTCATCTGTTACCGTGATTGGAAGCTAATGAAACCTATTAGCTTCCAATCACGGTCACCTTTTCAAATGGGAACTTAGGCCAGGACTGTACATAACTGTACATAATTCGATGTTTTGCTGCTCTATGAACGCAATCGTCTTTTGTATTCCATGTGAATTCGCATTATTGTGATGGAGGATGATTCGTTGTTGTGGATTGGTTTTTTGGAGCACGACAATCACTTTTGGCAAGCAAACGGTTGTATATCGATCGGTATTAACCGTTCTTCGATCTTCTAAAGGAATTGTACAAAATTAAGTACAATAATTGTGACCATTTTCTTTTACACCTTTTTGGGAACAAATAACTTTCGTTGGTTTCTCCTCATCTTGAAACAGACACAACTGTTGGACTGACGTTTGGCTTCGGATTCATAGGAAGAAGTTCATGATTCATTACCACTCACGATACTATGAACATTTTTTAGACTTCCATTGTTGAATCAGTCCAAGTTTTTTGTCACCAATTAACGCGTACTACCTTTCACCTTTCAATTAAAAAATGTGGTATCCAACGGGAAACTGACTTTTTCAAAGTCAAGTCACCATGCAGAATTTTCTGGATTAATGTTTTTGAAGCACCTAAGTAAACACGTTTCAATCTCCCGCGATATATCATATGTTGATTTTTCTTGACCAGGTGACGCATATCTCTGGTGGCCCTGTCGTAGGATCGTCGTTGAGACTGATGCGACCATGTTAGAATTCGTAGATCCACTGACAAATTGTTGGCCGATATGTTGTTTCATTACCAAAAACAGAAACTGGCAGTTGTAAAGAATTAATACTCAAAAATTTTCTCGGCTAAATTCCATTTTTTGAGGGGCGTGTTAATTTTGCAGTCGCTAAATCACTTGATCAGACTTTGGATTTAAATTCAATAGAGCGACGTTTAATTGGCGGAGCCCTTTACGCGGCTGTATGTAAAACTAAAGAACAACCCTTGCAACAGTATCGGCGGATTCATCCTTCGGCCACAGATAATTAATATTGCTCTTCTAGTGGTCAATATGTATTGTATTAAAAAAAAATCATAGTCTCAAATATTATTCCTTATTTTGTCGTTTAACGCTGATATGTCTGATAATATATACGACCAAAGCTGTATTTAATATATTTGCAATAATCATTGTTTATTTTACAGATTTTTATCCTACAACAATGTTAAAACATTACACAACAATACCTTTCAGAACCTGTCAAACCTTCTATCTTTGTAAGTACTTCCATAATTTATCGTAATTTGCTTCTACTTATTTACTTTCAGGACGTTAAATGACAATAAATTAACCAGGATTGATACTGGGGTGTTCCTAGACGTAGCTACTCTAAAATCTTTGTAAGTAAAACTTAATTTCCACCTATAATTATAGTCCTAATTGTGTTATATTCTTCTTCAGAAATTTTGAGCGGAATCCTTTTGTGACATTAGACAGGAACGTCCTGAAACCTCTCAACAGTCTGCAGCATGTCTACTTTGAGAGATTCGAGAAATGCATTGCTGCTCCGCATGTTAGAGTGTGCTATCCCAAAGGTGATGGTATTTCCAGCTACGAGCATTTGCTACACAATCCGGTATTAAGAGCGAGGTATTTATTTCCTCTGAATAAGTAGAATGTTGGGGGTCTTCTTATGCGTTGAATATAGCTAAGTTTAAGTAGAAGGAATTGATTGATGATAGAAGAAAATCGCTTTAAATCAACTCTGCTTAATTTTATTGTTAGGAACCTAATGTGTCATATAGCACAAAATTAAATTTGAAAAATTCTGCTCAGAAGAAAATTGAGATACTTAAAGAAGGTTGCTAAAATAATATGTTTTAAAAAATCAGCATGAGCGCGAGTAACTTAGGCACATTTCTAAATATATCCTATTTAATTAGGTGCGCTGCGCTGAATACCTATACTTTTTTTATGCGGACGAGGTCGGTCATGGTTCTACCGATCGGTCAAGATCTCACTAACGCTTGACCAATAAAATCTGCGAATTTGGCATGCACAAACAGTAAATAGATTCGCATAAACGTTACATCGTACAATAGAGGATTTCTTAAGCACAAGGTAGTGCTCTTGCTCATTGTTTTATGTTATAAAACAAACTTAAAAATCCTAATTATTTAGCAAAGACAAACCTTCCAAACGATGCTACGTTTGGTTATCCTCACCTAAATTAATTATAACACTCACAACACTTCTTTGTATTATCATAACCATGTCTCGTTTTGCTTGTAATAAAGTTGGAGATAAATATAAAGGAAGTGCTAGATATTATTGTCCGTCTAGAAAGTATCCGGAATTTATTATTTGTCTTAATTTTAATATATTTCTTTTTTGTTACATCCTAAGACAAAAGTAATGCATCAAGTAGGTTGTGCCGACTGTAGGCCATAGCAAAAATCATGTAACAACACCAGCTATCAAATATTGTTAATTATCAACAGGCTTAATATTTGTGAAATAATGTCGCAAGTAGAAAGAAGAAAGTTGGTGGAATATTTCTATAGAAGAGGTGTTCAAAACGTTAAAAAGTTAGTGCAATTGACTTAACTCGGGAAAAGTGCAGTATATGAGACAATAAAGAGGATAACAAATTGGAGAGATATGAGCCATGGGCCATGGAAGACCGCGTAAGATTAGCGGAAACAATCTAAACGGTTTAGTGAATTTAGGACTACAAAACCCGCGATTACGGTTTCGAAAACTGGAAATTAACGTCAAATAAGAATGTGTCCAGAAACTGTCCGCATTTCACTGAGAAGACAAGGTTACTTATCAAGGAAACCAAAAAAAATCCCTGCAATGACACCTCTACAAAAGCAACGAAGAATGGATTTTTGCCAACGATTTCGAGCCGATAATTTTAGTGATGTTTTTATATCTGATGAAAGTTGTTTTCAGTTTGGTGCAAATCATTTAAAAAGCCTATCAAGAGAAAATGTTACCGTTCAAAGTTCCAAATTTCCCACAAAAATAATGGTTTGGGGAGCAATCCCTCAGCGTGGTGCTACACCTCTCTCTATAATTGATGGCACCATTAACAGTGCAAAGTATTGTGAAATTCGTAATGGCTTTCTTCTTGAAACGGCTCGTGCTTTGTATCCCGAAGGGTGGCGTTTTCAACAGGATAATGCAAGATGCCATACTTCTGCCTACACTAAAGCTTGGACGCTAGAACAAAACTTGGCAACAATTCCATGGTCAGCAGCTTCCCCAGATCTTAGTCCCATCGAAAACATATGGGAACTAATGAAAATTGAAATAGAACGAGCAGCACCACGAAATAAAGAAGATTTGATTCGGTCAGTTTTACAAGCTTGGATCACCGAAAAGTATAGCGTTGACCTTGTTTCGGGATTACCTGAACGTTTAATTAAGTGTTTACAGTTTAATGGAGATTGTATTAGTAAATGTGATTTTATTATTCAAGTAATAAAAATATATACTGTAAATTTATAGCTGTGCCTTTTGTTTTCCGGACACTTTCTAGACGGACTATGTATATGAAGCAAGAAATGAGGGAGGACGTTTTTTTGTGAAAAATTCCCCTGACTAATTTCTCAGAAAGTGTTAAGAAGACTGTCTACTACTTTTTCTAATTCTAATTACAGCGTTTGGGTGATGGCAACCGTTGGATGCGTAGGCAACATTGTCGTTTTGCTAGGAAGACTCTTAGTACCGACAAACAACGTTGTACACTCACTGTACATAAAAAATCTGGCTTTCTCTGATCTATTAATGGGAATCTATTTGTTTACGATTGCCGGAGTTGACCAGCGTTATAGAGATGTCTACTTGCAGCACGAGTACAAATGGAGGCATAGTTCTTTGTGCAACCTTTGCGGTAAGCAATCTGTTTTCTTTTTGATAGAGTATTTATCTGGCTGGATTTTTGTAAATGATCTTAGAAATTGATCATAGCGGACTACTTCGATTTTAGAAAGAATTACGCCAATATAATTCTGAAATTTGCATATTGCGGAAATGGATGACTCGGCCAATAGCTTTGCTTCTGCCTTACTCAGTAAAATAGCACATATAAGTTACAGGTTTCCTATTACAACGTGTAAAGTTAACTGTAGCAACGTTGTATACATGACTTTGTATTAAAAATTCAGGTTATTGTAGTAAAGTATAAATTAAAATTAGCGGAAATTCACAAAAGGTAATTTCAGTATTAGGAAATACTTGAATAAAAAAATATGCTGTTTTGATATTTAAATCTATTTATTTCGCCCAACAGCAATCTTTCTGCCGCTGCTTGTCATAGATTCAAACAACGTTTACTGTAAGAAAGAGACAATTTATTATTAAGACACTCATTCTTTGAATAATTTTTGCGAATATTTAGTTGTTTTACCTCAATTTAATAAAGCTATGATTTATGACATGCACTGCCGTTCAGTGAAGTTCGGTCATACAATAAAAATCTATTATATCACACTGTATACAATTATTAATACATAAAATTAGAAAAATATAAAGCATACACTCTTTTCTAAGGGATTAAAGCCATAAATTATTACGTAAAGCAGAAATATTGCGACAACCACAGTAAAGTCCCTTTTATTATCATTCCAAGAATTTCTCGGAAGTACCGATCTTTTGAAACGGGTCGTTTAGGAATTATTAACGAACAATACATTTAGGAAATATACCGCAGTATCATTCTTGTTTATTTATCACAGGCGTAAAGATATAAATTTGCTTCATTTTAGTGTTAAACGTGTGTTGGTGTGCATCTGTCGTTTTTGCGCGAAAGATTTAAGAAAATTTACTTCAAAATGGCACATGGCAAGCCTACCAGTATAGAAAAACGTTCACGCGTTATTACGCCGTTTGAAGAAGGATATTCGGGGCGACAAATTGCTGAGAAAATAAATATGAAAAGTTCAACAGTAAATGACATCATAAAGCGATATCGGACAACTGGAACTATAGAAAATCGTGTTCGCCCTGGAGCATCTAGGAAAACAACAAAAGCTGAAGATTTGAGAATTGTATTTTAAGCAAACGCAATAGAAAATTAACAGCGCCACAAATAGCAGCCGAAGTCAATCGCGGCCGTGAAGAACAAGTTTCGGCGAGTACGGTAAAACGTCGACTTCAACAAGCGGACCTTCATGGACGCATTGCCATTCGAAAACCCTTATTACGTCGGGGCAACAGAGCAAAACTTCTGTGGACAGTGGACCCGTTCTCATCTAGATTGGTCGTTAGATGATTGGAAACACGTGCCTTGGAGTGACGAGTCAATGTTTGAGGTTTTTAGGCAAAATCGACGAGTTTATGTCCGAAGATCTAAAACCGAAAAGTGATCTCGAACTGCATTGTGCCTACAGTGAAGTAAGGTGGTAGTTCTGTGTTAGTGTGGGGATGTTTCTCCTTTGCTGGGACGGGAGATTTATGCGCAGTGCAGGGTGTAATGAGGAAGGAAAATTATTTTGCAATTCTCCAGAATCATGCAGTGCCATCAGGATTGCGTATAATAGGCCGTAACTTTACATTCATGCATGACAACGACCCAAAACACACTGCGTTGGTGTGTAAGGACTATCTAAAGGAGCAAGAAGAACAACACACCCTGAAAGTAATGACATGGCCCCCACAAAGCCCAGATTTGAACCCTATAAAGTTGTTGTGGGATGAACTGGACAGGAGGATCCGAAAAATATGCCCAACTTCACAAGAACATTTACGGAATATTCTGCAACATGAATGAATTAATATTCCACAATCCGTTTTAACAAAACTTATCGAAAGAATGCCTAGAATAGTTCGAGCGGTGATTAACAGAAAAGGAGGTTTTTCGACGAAAAAAAAAATAATGTTCAGTATGTTATATTAGGCCAGAATAACTTTTTATTTATTTAACACTGCCTTGCTATAGAATTAATTCGTTCTTAGTGTAATACTTGTATGTCTTCTTTCTCTACAAGTAGCGCGGAAATTTATAGTTATAGACGCGCCGATTATATAGGATTGTATAATGCTTTATACCACCTTTCTTTATGCACATGTCGATATTAATGAGGTGTGTAATAGCTGTTGTTCTCGCTGACATGGATCCTTATTGAGTTCAAATCGGCCCCTGAAGGTCCACATAGATTACTATGGGGGATATTGCTGTAGACCTGTGGTAATCAATCTATTTACATCTACCGTCCGCTTTTATATCTTCGTTGTTAATTTAATTTTTTTTATCGCCCACCAGTACCGCAGTAATTTCATTTAGCGCAATTACAAAGTGCAGCACAACCTGCTATGTCAGTAAGTCATAAAATGCGCGGATATAACGAAAAGTGGCTACAGCTTTGAGCAAAACCCCTGCGCCCACCATGACAACTTGGATCGCCCCCACATAACACGGACCAAATTTATTACCCTTGGTCTACACGATCGTTACCGTATCCTTGTATTTTCTGGCGTTGATTTCTTTTAGTTTATTATTATTTTCTGTTTCTTCTTTGAAACTTGAGGATTCGTTGGAATTGGCGCTACTGTTGCGGAACTCTACATGAGATTTTTCCGATATTTAATAAAGCCAATTTTGTTCAGCAAAGTGCGCAAACATTGTTTGCACAATTTAACAAAATCATAAGCCAATTGTATAACTTTTATTATTTGATTGATGTAAAATTTCGCACTTGCATTTGGCATCTCTCGCAAATCCCTTGTTTTCGATTTAGTACGTGGTATCTTTCTGCCAGGAAATTGAACACGGGCCTTTGCAATTATTTTCAAGTAGTCTGTCGAGTCGCACCGAGTGCTTTGTTTATTTTCTGTAACAGTTCACACTTTGTAAGTACAGTTATGAGTGTATTGAAGTATCTATCTCGTAAACAACACTTAAAAGTAATAAAGTGACGCAGTTTTCTCTCTCAAAATATGCTAGAACATGAAACAGAAGAACACTTTCTTTCTTTCTTCTGAATTGCAGAAACAAAGCGGAAAACTGGCGAGAAATAACTAATAATAAACCACACACCATAATACACAAAAGCGATCCTAAGCTACATTTGCCAACTGACAAAAAACACTTAAAAGTTAAACAGGCACAGTGGAACAGTGCAGTAGTAGTATGGTCTCCGACTCTAATGAAATCATACCGTATAGATCCTTGTCTGTGCGACAAGTGCAATTCTTGCTTCTATTTGAGCAGTAGTACTTGAGAGAGATAGTAAAATAAATAGACTGTTTTTACTCATGCAACAATACAATGACGCAAGTAAAAACTG
>CACRWG010004849.1:0-14345 GCA_902654985.2 Oryctes borbonicus
TGCATACCTAAAGTATGTACGAATCTATGTAGATTGTACGTATGTATGCACATATGTATAAAGATGTTTATGTAGTTTCGAACGGCGATGCTGAACCTATAATGCACATACCGGCAAATTTAAAGGAACACGCAGAAAAAGAATGTACTATTTTGTAGGAAGAGGATGTGCTCTTGAACTTAGAATGTTCACTTTAAATTTCCTCTCCTTCTCTACTGAATCCCATATAAGGTAGAGGGCATAAATACCTATGTGACCCTGTCTACCAAAAGTGACCTAACGTGTAAAAATGCGTTTTCGAGTAAGCTGCTGATAAAGAGGGGGTGGCTACAGCAAGACAAATTGATAACAAGCAAGAGAAGGAAGAACACAAATAAGGCTTAAAAACTTCGCTAATTATTTAATGCGTTTTTTCTTTGGCTGCAACTATGTACCTTGCTCCCATGAGCCCTTACCACTGCAGTCACTCGCCTTCTCGTACTACTAATGAAGCCATCGATCAGTTCTTGAGACAATCCGGCCCACTCCTCAATCAATGCAACTCTTACTTCTTTTGTTTTGATCAGCTGGAATTGTTGACTTGTAAGACTTCCATCTAGCATGCTCCACACATGCTCGAAGAGGTTCAGGATCACGCTGGCCAATTCACTGTTGTTGTGCCACTTGACTCGATATTCATTTTTTGGCATTAGAAAACATGAAGGGTAATAGAAGAGAATTAATTAAATAATGAACAAATTCCGTTAATTTTTCTCTTATTCTGTGAGAACATGTTCCTACTATCGTACTACACCAAATTTCCGATGAATTTTAAGCTGAATCAATAAAATTTATTCTTTAGAAACGAATTCCTCGGAATTCGATATTTTGCACTAAATTACACATCCTAAACACCCAAAGATGTATAAACTTCTATTACTCCTTAACCCTCGTGAATTCGTCGCAATTTAACTAAATTTTACGAAATTTTATGAGACCACATACAACTATTACCCCGTTCACTACACGATTTATGTACACGTGTATATATATGTACATACGTAAACACCATATTTATAAACCCATTTCCCGAATGTTGTCTATCGCGAGGCGTTTTCCCGTCCCCAATAAATTCGAAATCGCCCAATAAAACCCGGGCCAGCGCTTCCATACAATAAATACATAAATATTATTATAAGTCAAATATATCGGCTACCACCTATTCGTTTAAAATGCAATAAAATCTGCGAGCGGACCGTGTCGATTATGTTTACATCGATATTATACGAGCCACACACACACGAATAGAGGAGCGGGATTTAATTTCCGCAAAATGCCGAAAATAAATATACGGAAATATGATGCGGTAAAGTATTTACCTTGTAAATTAATTTAAAAACTGATTGTTGTGAAAGTTGTGTTTTGTTGAATCGTTTCAAACGCTTACGCTTACGAAACGTTCTGTTCTGGAAAATCACCGAATATTTTATCAATCTAGCGACATGTATCTGTCAAAATGGCGCAGTCTGTAGGATACAAACCTTAAGTTATAGTTTCTGTATCCCCTACATCGATTTCTATTTCAGGTTATTTCAGAATTTTCTCTGGTTTGCAATTTCTAGCAACCACAGCAATGTCACCTTGTTGCATTTGTGCAGAGGTCTGGATCTGCAAGGATTACCAAACTAGCTTAGATGGTAATGCTTTCAAGGTCGTTAGATTCAAGTCAAATCAAGTCAAATCAAGTCAAATCAAGTCAAATTAAGTCAAATCAAGTCAAATCAAGTCAAATTAAGTCAAATCTAATCAAATCAAATCAAATCAAGCCAAATCAAGTCAAGTCAAGATTTCAAGTGATGCATGTACATTAAATCCTTGGTTTGCTTCATATTTACCAATGGCCGAACTAATTCCTTTTCTTGATCTTTTCTTGATATATCAGATTTGGGTCTTCGCTTTTCTTCCGTTTCCATTTCTCCGTTCTTCTCGCGCTTTGAAAAGTACCATAGGAACTGTTTGTGATTACTACTGATTACCCATATCACAGAATTTATCAATATGCGTGCTCCAAGTCTCGATGTAAAGAATCGAGCTTGCTTAAGATTAAAATCAATCAAGCAGTTCGTCAATCAAAGTTTAACTCAAGCAACTCATTGCACTTGTAACCCTTCTAAAAATGTGTCAGATGAATTCGAGAAATTGCGAAAATTGTAATCTTGTTCCCTTTAATTCATTAAAACTATAACTCTAGTTATAGGCGAGCTTGCGCAGAATCCCCGTAAGTATTTGTTCGAATTAGTATTACACAGAATGTTGCGGATTCGAATCTTGTAACAATACAATTCGCTAAAGCGTATGGAATCAGCAGAAATGTCGTTGCTACTACCCTTCCGCGTTGTGCTACTGTTAGGGGTTATCTCCATCCGACCTATAGCCCCTACGCCTCGTTTTGCCGCCTGGTTCGTTCGTTCGGAAATTCTGCACTAATTCGTCGGCGAACGACAACAACAACGGTAAATGTAAATGCTCTTGATTCTATTATCGGCCACCCCGGACCAACCAGCCATCCAGTCGGCTTGCTAGCCAGCCAGCGCTAGCAACCATACGTAGTGCACACAACCCTTTCTGTAGCTAATTGTCATTAGCGTACCGGACAAACTATTCAAGCCCGGGCACGCTCTCTCTCACAGATATAGACATCCATATGTATAATGGGTCCCCGGCATGTCTACCTCGTAGGTTGTGTTCACCGTTCATATTAGATTCTAATTCGATTTTGCCATGGCGAAGCACGCATATGTAAATTCGACGATTCGAAGCGTATATCAACATGTCTCTTTGTCGTGCGAAATGTGAGGATTATCCTTGTTGTTGGTTGAACTTCTGTGACCAACTTGAAATTATAAAAGTTTCAAATTTCTATTCACCAAAATCACGAGCCTTTGTTTTTATTGGTAGATGCGTTTAAGCTTTAGCGTATTAGTTGCAAATCGATGATTTTGGGTTTGCAACTTGCTTAAAATAACATGAATTAAACATCGTAACAATTTCTGTTTTTTAAACGCTTTTTTCCTTGTATTCTCGTATTTTCCTTTGTATTTATATATTATAATAAATAAAAAGAATCTATTACCCGCGTATTTCACCAAGGTCCTTACTTTTCTACGCTTTTTTTTCTTGTGGGAGAGGTAAAAGCATACGTAATTGTACATTGAACTACTCGGAATATATTTATTCATACATAAAACGCATGTTTATCTTTCAAATCAGCATACCTTGGAAAGTATCAATCGATTAATTTCTATTATTATTATTCTGTTTGAAATTGAAGAGATGGGCATAAGTAGAATAACACTTATCGTTAAACCTACAAACATAAATCTTTTAAACAAACATTCGCTAGATACATACACCGTTATTTATGTTATTTAGCGCAAATGAACGTTGTACCATCCTTACCCCAAAACTATATTTAATGCAAGCGAAACAAATAACCATCGAAGCTAAACCTAAATCAAACAGGCGACTGCGAAAAACAATTCCGAATTTAATTGTTTAAGCAATCTGCTGTTTCGTTAAATAGCTTACAACGCACGGCCGAGGACGGTAGCTGCAGAGTTGCAGCGCGCCTACGCCTTCCCATCGTTTATTTAACTCATAATATACGCGGTGTTTATAGAAGCAATTACACCTTCACGTATCTAACGATATCATAACATCGTTATCATCATCATCATCCCAGTCGTGGCAGTCGTACTCGCACTCATACACATCCCAGGAGCGTACATCTGCACGACTCAAAACAATCATACGTTCTTCGCTGCCGAAGATATTGATAGATAGATATGTTTAAGTTTATATATTCTTAATACACTTACGAAACGTTCCCGTTCCATGTCAATGGGCGTATATGTACAGTATCGGTGCAAAAGAAAATAACCATTATCAATATGTGTGTAAAGGAATACGAGGGTTATACCCGGAGCTTTTAGCTGTACGAAGGTTGTAAAACATTTTAAGAAAATATAAATTGATAATACAGTTCCTTTTTTAAACTTCTTTTGTTTGAGATAATAGCAGATGTTTGTTTTTTAAATCGCGTATGCTGCTGTTGCTGGTCAATTAATAATTCATAATTGTGATTTACGAATAACCCCGCATTCATAAACACAGCCCCGGTAGTGTAAACGCATTGTTTTTCACAAACACATCTCCACATAGTTGAGTGTAGGCTTTCACGACCGCAATCCATAGTAGAAATGTCTTTCGGGTGTTGTCGGGTAGTTAATATTTTACTTGACGTTTCGCTGACCATGCTGTCAGCTTCCTCGGAAGATTTCTTTAAGACTGCTATTGTTGTCTTTTGCTCCTCGTTATATATCCTATTTCTGTTCCGCTTTGCTGATCCATAACCGTTCCGTTCCGCTGAATCGCGTCGTTCGTTGTATGACGACTCCGTAGTGCTAATTGCTGATCTTGTATCCATCTTCGCGATTGAAGTTGTTGGTGTTCTTCATTATTTCTATGGATTCGCGTATTATCCTCGGGTAGTAGTGGTTGGTCCTGGCTAATACCTTAACGTCGCTGTAGCTTATTTTTCAATATGCCTAAGGCGTGCGTCTCTCTCGTGTTCTTTCACTCTGCACTGAATACTCCGTCCTGTTTATCCGATGTAACTTCGTCCACATTGGCATTTCAGTTCGTATATGCCTTTTGCTCGTAGTTTCGGTAACACGTCCTTATTTGGAGGGAGTAGCTGGTCGATTTTGGTCACCGTGTTGAAACGTGTGGTGATGTTTTTTCCCCTAGGGTCCTTTTTAGCCTGTCGGTGATTCCGGCTATGTATGGAAGGTATGCGTATCCTGCTGGTTGTTGTTGGTCTTCGTCTTTTCTCTGCTCTCGTGGCTTCCTTATATCTTTTGTACTGTAGCCGTTCTTCTGCAGGGCGTTTTTGATGTGTTGTATTTCACTATTTGATGTTTGTCGCTGATTTTCTCCGCTCTTCCTAACAATGTGTTGATGAGGGATCTCTTCTATCGAGGATGGTGGTGAGATGTTGCATGCAGGTAATATTAACTACACGCCATCACCCGAAAGACATTTCTACTACATCTCCACATGTTTCCATCCTCCGTATCCCAAAAATAGTTCGCAAATACATCTTTTGGGCCGTGAGTGCCCGAGTAGCTACCACAGAGGCTCCTCAAAAGATGACGACATATACGACTTTAGACGTAGGCGAAATAAACACTGATATGCGGCAATATTCACTGATGTTGTGGTCACACGAGGACGGTAAATAAATGAAAACACATTGACTATCAAGTTGTTGATTGATCTCTTCAATTATGTTGAGAATCAAGTGTGGTTCCCAAGAATTGAACGTTGTCTACATTAACGAGTGACCTCGTTAGTTCTCCTAGGAGATTTCTAGATTTATGGAGCTGTTGGCAAACAGAATTCTTGGATAGACCGAGATCTGTGGGAGTTCATTAATGTGTATAAAAAAAATCTGCCCGTAACAAATGTTATTTCGGCAGTTAGATACAGCGTTGTGGACAAAATGATTCTGCTTGACAAATTATAAAAATATTTGGCGCAATATTAAGGAATCTACTCCACAAGTATAGTATTATTTATGAGCTTTACAACAAATTAAACCTTTCATAAAGGATAATTATTTCATGCACTCCCCGACAAAAACTTAGACGCGGTAAGATGTTTTACGGGTTTTAAGGGTTACAACATTTCTTTGCGAAACTAGCAAGATATCTAATTAAGTTTTTATTCACAAAAGTAAAATAAACTTAAAAATATCTCCTCCAGTAATATATGAACTAAATAATAAATTATTACTCCAATGTTTAAACAATTTCTGCGACAAAAATTTAGACGCTTTGTTGCAAATGTAAAACAAAAATAAACAAACGAGTGATCAGTAATGCGTAGATCTTCCATTGTTCTTAATCACTTCCAATAGTCTGTTATTAATAGATTTATATAAATTTAACACATAATTTTGAGGGATATTCTGCCATTCAGTCACTATTGAAGTTTTCAGTTCCTGTACCGTGAAATATTGACGGCCTCCGCCATAAACGCGACGTGCCAATTCACCCCACATGTTTTCAATAATGTTTAAGTCTGGTGACCGAGCCGGCCACTGTAAAGTTTTAATCTTTTTCTCTTTAAACCGTTCAGTAATGGTTTTTGCTTTATGAATTGGCGCGTTATCTTGCTGAAAAACAAAATTGCGCCCGGCCCATTGGTTTCCAAAACGTAGAAGATTGTCACGCAATAAGTCTTTAACGTCACAGATGTCATTTTGTTTGTGTAAAACACTATCTCACTTTTATCGCGGAATCCAATCGCTGCCCATATCATCACAGATTCACCCTTTAATTGTCTGTTCATTTTCACTTTTGATTCCTTTCTCAGATCATGATAATACTGCGAGTACCTATCCGGTCCCTCCAAATTAAAACGTTTTTCATCGGAAAATATAACTTTTTCCCATTGTTTCTTCCAGGATACGTGTTCTTCAGCAAATCTCAACCTCGCTTCTTTGTGTTTCGCCGAAAGTGGCGGTTTTCTCTACATTTTCTTCCGCGATATTACCGGTGGCGCCTTTAAAATCCTTTGAACATTACGCGCGTGCGTTTGTATCCCCGCCTGTTCTGCAATAACTCTCGCCGACGCAGAAGAATTGGATGCACACCGCAATATCATGCGTTTATCCCGCTCACATACAGCTTTCGGTCGCCCCTGGCCTTTTGGTTTGCCGTAATTTTCTGGATCTTTTAGGAAATTTCTAACGAAATGATCGCTTCTTCGTAACCGACGAGCAATTGCCTTCTTACTAACATCATCCTGGTGCCAGGCTAGAACTTTACCCCTTTCTATCAAGGATAATTGCTTTTTTCTACTCATATTGCAAACATTTTATAAAATATAATTTCTCGTGGTGAAATGTGTACACTTTACCAGCACAACCGCTGCATATAAAGAGAAGTATCAAATTAAAAATTTTTTGCTTATATTAATGTAATAAATGCACAGGGTATAAATTTTTGTCGCATTTAAAATTCCTATTTTGATCTGGGAAAATCTCAATTACCCCATATAAAGCAATAAATACCCAGAAATATCTATAAATGGACTATTTACATAACAAGTATTAATAACCCTCATTTACATTTTATATAATGTCCATAAACTTTGTTTCGTAAATAGAAACGATACCGCGTCTATGTTTCTGTCGGGTAGTGTAAATCCCATAACAAAGAATCAACGTTGCTTTCATTTGCACGCGACTGTACGCATATGTTCTTACTAGCAACTCGCGCGGTTATACCGGTACATACGTACGCGCTCGTAAATCACGGCGTCTACTATTTATTTAACGTAATTATATCTTAACCGATGTTATGAACTCAATAAATAGAGAGCCAGAATTCATAACACAAACAAGTAGCTGTTAGTAATTTACTGAAGTGTTTTATAAACACTAAAAACATATGGATTCCTGGATTTCGTCCGTAAACGCGGCGAGCGGCCCGTGCCGCGACGTTCGCAACACGCACACGCACGCCTCTCGAAAGCCGCCGCCGCGCCGCGGGCTCTACAGCTCCGGAGAGAGGGGCCTTTGGCGGCGCGATGCATATGCAGCGGAAGGAAGGCTTCAGAATTCATTCCAGACGCATATTCGATAAATACACAACTACTCGCACCGTTTCGAATTCGATTTACAAGTTATATTTAGATGTTTTCATTTCGGATAAAGGGTAGGGTAAGAATTTGATACGTATTAACGAAACTGAAATGAGTATACATAATATCCATTCGACGAAATTAGATTCCTATCGGGAAAATGTTTTCATTAAAACAGCGAGCAAATAACTCCGAAGATATTTATCTTTATTATAATAATCTCGTCGTCTTATATCGCCTTTACATGCTACATAGCAGATACACGTTGTGCTAGGTGCAGTTGACTAATTTTTTAATGTATTTATTTAGTTATAACGAAAAACATCAATAAAAACATTTGAATCGCGACCAAACCAATTGTCTCGCCAATTGTCTTTTAATTAAATCGTGGAACTAAAACCAATTTCGAAACTTAAACCCAAGTTATGCTTTTAATTTCATCAATTAAATTTAATTACATTGGTAAAGTCAAAGAAATGATTAATTTTTCAATAAATTACATGTTACATAGTTACTAATAAACCACCGACAACCATGAAGTAGTAAGTATTATCAATAGATTGGATGGAAAAGACATAATTCCAGTTTCTCTGCTCAAATATTGTTCTCAAATTCAGCCAGTGATTATTTATGGTGCATCTGGTGCGGACGTCTCATCATCCTGGCGAACCATCTCTTCTGGTGTTCCACACGGTCCCACTCCAGAACCGCTCTTGTTTCTTCTGTGTATCTAAGATCTACCAAATCTTTGATGCACAGAATACACATCGATAACTTAGCTATTTTATATGCAAATGATTCATGCATTGTCCGGGAGCGTACCTATGAACAAACAAAATATAAATTCTAAAACAACTTCAAGTTCATACGTGGAGAGTTGCGAGCGCGAGGCTCGATCCGAGACCAATTAATTTATTTGCTTTTACAAATATATTTTTCACGGTAATCTTTGATCCCTTCAATATGAATATATCCGTCGATATAATACTGAAATAAACGAAGTAAAAAACGTATTTAACGTTAAAAAGTGAAATTTCAACAATTATCGTGCGAAAACGCCGTTCACCCCCGACTGCTGCGAATCATGTTTTTAGCGTTTTAAAAGGTCGAAAATAAATAACGATTTCGTTTGGTCAATTTGTAATGCAATAGATGGTAATTACATTAATTAACATCACCGTCGGCGGCACAATACGAAAGCGTCCGGGTATCATCCTAAAATATCTTTTACAAAGCGTCGCTTTCCCATTGTTTAATGCGTGTATGAATCTATGCTCTGTACGCACACACGTATATTTATATGGACGTGTGTTACGAGAGAACTAAATAAAATAAAATTATTTATTTTCACAACAAAACAGCCTCGAAAAAACATTTGAATGGCGCGTCCATACAGATATTGTATGGATGGTATTGAGGTATCGGATTCATTTTAAATAATCCTAACAACATGGCCAATGGACGAAACTGATACTGTTATTTTACAATACACTTCCGCTCGTATATCGGTTAGAATGTCATTACGCATTTTGCGCATTGTACGTTGTTTTTAGCGAATCGGAGAAGATTTTGTTTTCATATCTCCAAAGCGTTTATTTCCATTTTTGAATTTATTCGAAACTGAATCTTTCGCTTTTCGATATATAAAAATACCCAAATACTAGTTGGTGATTTGTTTCCCAAAATGGGTGGATGGCCTCTTCGTTAAATAAAAATTTCTCTGGATGAAACTTTGAGCCTACGAAACGGAGCAAAATCGCTGGCATCAGATCTGGTGAACAGAAGGGGTGGTCTGTCAATTCGAACCCCAATTATTCGTAAATTCTTGCCATGGCGACTACTACTTGGTGAACTTTCCCCAAGTTGTCGGTAACCTCAGACTAACCTCGTACAGCAAATGCATGTATTACCCTTATTTGTGCATGTACTTTTGTAATTGTGTACAATAGGGTTAAAAATACACTCCGGAGTAGTGGTGTTGTGGTATTGAGGGCCCTAAGTTATTTCTTTTGTTCCAAAACGAAATGCACTTTCTTTAAAATAATCTCGACACTTATTCTAATATACTATCTTTACAATAAATTTACCCCATCAAGTCTAATGAGGCGCACGCTATAAAAAATAAAAGAATAAGAGCGGCTTACCCCTGAGAATTCCTATCTTTCCCCAAAAAAAAGGAAATAAAGAGTAAAATGCGCTTGACGTTGATGTCCAGCTTTATATACGCCTCAACACACGAGCGCCATGCCGGCGCTTTTAGAGATCGCGCCTAGAGCATCGCACTCTTCTTCGCCTTACCTTCTCAGGCCGTCGCTCCGGAACGAGCCCGGAGCGGAGGAGCGAAACTCCGGTGATAAATTCGAGTTATAGAAATGAAAACGATGATATCCGAGGAACATGGAAGTGCTTTATGGGCTACGGCCGTAAACGGACGCGTCCGGTCACGATTAATGAGGACGTATCTCTCCGACAGGCTGGCAGGCAAGGATCTCGGCCGGCGAGGGAGGTGCGCGGAGGGCGTCGAGGTCCGAGGAAAATGGGGATTTATCACCGTGCCACGCTAGACCATCACATATCGGACGCTTTATTAAGATTTATACAGGGCGAACATGCTCGACGTTCGTGAAGATCAGCTTATGGTGGAAGGAGAAAACGGATAAATGGTATGATGCAACATTGGCGGTTATAGTGGTACCATCTATATACCTATGAAGGGATCATATATTTACTGGTTTCGCCGAAGAAAGATTTCTTAGATTAATAATTCGATGTACAGGGTCTGACAAAAGGAGTACCCCGATTTTAAAAGATAATAAAAACCAATACGTCAATCTAAATTAGTTTGTTTTCAAAATTATGTAACTCAAAGGATATCCCACATTAGCGATGCAGTCCCTCACAAAACTTTTTCGTATCTCGTCTGGTCATTTTTGGTGGAATAGCAACAATTATTGCTTTCTTCGAGGCTTCAATATTTCGGGAGCAATCTTGCTAAACCTTGGCTTTAAGATTTCCCCGCAAAAGAAGTTGCGCTGAAAAAGTCGGTGGAACGTCGGGACTACTCGATGTTACCTCGCAAGGAAACAAGATACACATTTCTCTCAGAATTCCAACTGAACGTTGGGAAGTGTATGAAAAAGTTGAAATTACGAGCAGATATAGGAAGAAAAAGCAGGATTACGTTAGTTCAAGACGTGGAAGATTTCGTTGCATAGTCTTATTGCTCTAGAGCCTAAATATTATTACTTCTTTTGGGATAGTCAGGAGGAGTAGTTGTCCACAAATACTAGAAATATGAGATAGACAACAGGGGTTATGCGCCATTTAATTTGTAAAATACCTTTTGGATTTGCTCAAATTCTAACTTGTGTTTTGGGGAAAGTAGATGCAAAACCTAAAAGGAGAAATTAGGAAGAGGTAAAATAAGGCGTCAGTATGTAGTTTATCCTTTCAGGATTCGTTGACCAGAAGCACTAGAACAAGCATTGTTTGGTTATAATTTTTATTGGTGTTTAGAGAAATATGGAAGCCCTCTCTCTTTATTATAACATTTTGATCAATATTAACTTGGACATAAATACTTATTTATACATTTTGTCCTTAGTTATGGTGTTCAATTGAGCACATCATTAAGAATTTTTTTTGTTTAGATTTAATTGTAATGTATATTTTTTCAGGTGAGCACATATACTCTCGTACTATTGCTTCTGTTAAAAATTGATTATTTGCAGCTATTCGATTCTGGTAATCTTTCGTGATCCCAGTATGAAAATCGTAAGTTAAAACAAAATAGAAAACTATAAACTGAACAAATTTATTCTTCATTCCCCGCCATGTCCATTCTAATCAAAATCGTGCATCCCTGGACGAGATTTCATTATTTAACCCAAAAGGAAACATCAAGCGGAAGCCTCGAAAATCAATGTTTTAGAAGCGTAATCACGCTATCCTCTAAGGAATACACATACACACACTTGTTTGCCATATTCATGACGCGTATCCATTACCGAAGTCCTATTTCTCCGCAGACAGAGACCAAAACGCTATCAAAAGAAGCAAGAGAAACGAACCGGTCGGTCTCTGATATTCGGTCCGTATAGTATTAAATATAATTTACTCCGGGATGTAGACAGAAACGTTTGGTATCTAGCCGTAACGTAGCGTAGTATATACCAGAGTACTGTATGGTAGTAGTAGTAAAGCGGTTTTGTCCTGCCGTTGTCTGGACCATGACTGAGTGGCTGCTAAATAATGCACACGAACACCGTGTTAAAAGGACTTCGCTGTACATATAGCGAGTGTATAGATATTTCTCTACGTGTTACGTGTACGTACTGTTCAGTATATTGTTGCTTTTACACTATAGGATGTGCCATTTAAAGTGATGCTTAAACGACTCGTTGTAGATCACAAAGAAACCATAAGTTTTTGTGGTCATGCTTATGCAACGTTTACTAGTACCGTGGATAGACATTTCTGTAATCAAAAGGAAGAATAAATAAAATGTGAAATAAAAAATATTAAACTTGATTTGTCCCAAAACTTCAATCAACTTAAAAAATAAAGTAACAAAGACGTACCACCCTTGAAGTAAATCACATTTACCTGCTCTGAATTTTTGTCTATACTTCAAAAGTCGGACCCTGTATGCCATCCATGTCCACGTGTATTTGTCTCGCTCCCAATGCTATGCATTTCCCAAATAAAGCACGACGTAAAGGAAAGAGACCGTATAGGTAGAACGGGGACGAAGATAGAAGCGGATCCATTTGACCACCGTGCGGATTTTCGCGAAAATCCTACGGGATTTGGCGAGAATCGTCGTTTTTGTCTCTCCATACATACCTTTTGGATATACACACATACGTACCATACACACATAACCTACTCCGTAATATGGAGCCTAATGCGGAACGTACGTCGCGCCACATTTTAGAATAGTTTTTTGTCGGCTTTAAGCCGCTTAATACGCGTCCATTCTCTCCGGAAGGGGCCCGCCTATACGCGTGCTTTTTCTTCTTTTTCTATTAAGCGATGTCCGATCTCGTTTGGCGCACCTACGCTTTGATTTGTTTTCAGAAAAAGAAAAAGCTCGGGAGAGTTGGGAAATACGAATGGTTGTTAAAATTGCATATTGTCGAGGCGAATAACGATGCAGGGAGTCTAGCAGATAGATAGCATTAAAATTGCGTTGCGATGTTTTCTTTTTTTGGCAGGATATCGGCAATCTATGTAATCAAATCCTTTTAAAGCTTATTTCAGAAGCAAGGGAAAAAATATTTATAGGAGACAATGCTGACTTTATTTCCAATTTTATTATACAATGTGTTCAGGTTGAAGAGCCACCTCAATATGGTCTTTGCCATTTGCGTCAAAAATGTTCTGACATGTCAATTAACAATTTTGAATTGCCTCACAAAAATATACTCAAATCAAGCTGTCGAATCGGATCGACCCCCAAGCTCGCAATTCTCTTAGAGTCATATGTGTTTTACGTTACTCCTCCAAATTTGCCGAATGCTTGGAGGGGTGATCATTAAAGATGACCAAGGTAAGGGAAATTATTACTTTTTTGACAGATTCGTGTTTAATCGACTCATGAAGAAGATTCGCGTTGCGTACTGATCTCCCCGAAAGTCGAAAAAACACGAGCCTGTCTAGTCGCAAAATTCTCCTACTTTGGTCATCTCTACGAGTACAGACGTGGTCGCCCTGTGCTTCAGCTATAGTTACATGACTTCACACTTGCTGCTTATGACTTATGACAGCTGGCGCACAAAATTTCCTTTTCTCAAAAACATAATTACTTCCTTGCCTGTTGTCTAATTTCCAAATACTAAAAAATTTATAGAAAACCTAAAAAAAACCTTTCACAAAAACCTTTTTTTTTAGATTTCGGGTTTGAATAAAGCTTGAATAAAGCCGTGAAATAATTTCCCCGTAAAATAATAATCAACCCGCTCCCATGACACCTCATAACTAAGTTTCGCCCGAATTCGGCTACTATTTTTTGCGATCCCAATGTCCGCCGTGCATGTTTAATTATGCAGCGGCAGCAACAAAAGCAAAAAAAAAATCAACGACCCCATCGTCGATTCGGTTGCATTTTTGGACGAACAATTGATCACACTTTTTGTCCTGGTACGCATCTGGGGATCCATCGAACTGCGGTCCTCTCGCGCACATATCGCGCATCAATTTAGTTTGGCAGGCGATTTCAATTTGCGCGAAAACTATGGATGGATGGATGGATTCGTTGCGGTACAAAAAGGTATATGCACTTCCAGCGTGAATATATTGCTGTTGGCGCGGTTTATTTAAAGTCGCGTATACGTATATATTACAAAGATGGATTAGCCAATAAAACATCGGTACATTTCCGCCTTGTTTGTCTGTAAAGAAACCATTAATTGCGAGACAAATAGAGCGAAGCTGGAAATTAAAAGTACAACCAGCCTTGCACAAAAAATATTTCGATGATGAAAGGCAAACGGATACCTTTGCTTTAGAAGCAGGATAATGCAATACGATGCAGGGACGCATTGATTTTATGTTATTTTATACAAGTTTCAAATAAATACAAAAATTTGGAACAAATTTCATGGTGGTCACTGTAATTCTTCCTTGTATGTTCATTTCTTCATTGGTTCGCGTTT
>CACRWG010004852.1:0-14324 GCA_902654985.2 Oryctes borbonicus
CTACCTGGGAGTGCATTAAACGCGATACTTGCCTTTAGGGGAGGTTTCAGCGTAATGCGAGGTATTTGCGAAAATCGACGCGTATCTACATATGTAGATATGCACGTATATAGATGATATTTCATTTTACTCTAATCTAAAGGATCGACGGATTAATGGGTAACGCGGATCTCTAATAGGAAAGTACGTGTTGCGAATTAGAGTCATTATCGAAAGCGCGTGTTTGTGAAAAATGCATGAAATATACATTTTGTACATTATCTGCATATTTTGTTTGTTGTTGTTGTTTTATATGAAGTTTATCGTTTTTCTGTACAAAGGCCCCGTTGCATAACACTTACACTGCCGTTTAGAGAAGTTCGGTCGGTTGGTAAAAAACATGAAAAGGTTACGGAAACAAACGAAACTAAAAACAAAATGCAATTTTATTGTATGTACAGGTAAAAAAGACAAAAATAAATAAATAAAAAGTTATTCTGGCCTAATATAACATACTGAACATTATATTTTTTTTTTCATCGAGAAAACCTCCTTTGCTGTTAATCACCGCTCGAACTATTCTACGCATTCTTTCGATAAGTTTTGTTGAAACGGATTACGGAATATTAATCCGTTCATGTTGCAGAATATTCTGTAAATGTTCTTGTGAAGTTGGGCATATTTTTCGGATCCTCCTATCCAGTTCATCCCACAACAACTCTATCGGGTTCAAATCTGGGCTTTGTGGGGGCCATGTCATTACTTTCAGGGTGTGCTGTTCTTCTTGCTCCTTTAGATAGTTCTTACACACTAACGCAGTGTGTTTTGGGTCGTTGTCATGCATGAATGTAAAGTTACGACTTATTGTACGCAATCGTGATGGCACTGCATGATTCTGGAGTATTGCAAAATAATTTTCCTTCCTCATTACACCCTGCACTCTGCATAAATCTCCCGCCCCAGCAAAGGAGAAACATCCCCACACTAACACAGAACTACGCCCTTGCTCCACTGTAGGCACAATGCAGTTCGGGATCACTTTTCGGTTTTTCGTTTCTTCCGACATAAACTCGTCGATTTTGCCCAAAAACCTCAAACTTTGACTCGTCACTCCAAAGCACGTGTTTCCGATCATCTAACGACCAATCTAGATGAGAATGGGCCCTGTAGCCGTTTTGCTCTGTTGCCTCGACGTAATAAGGGTTTTCGAATGGCAATGCGCTTGTTGAAGTCGATGTTTTACCGTACTCGCCGAAACTTGTTCTTCACGGCCGCGATTGACTTCGGCTGCTATTTGTGGCGCTGTTAATTTTCTATTGCGTTTGCTTAATAATACAATTCTCAAATCTTCAGCTTTGTTGTTTTCCTAGATGCTCCGGGACGAACACGATTTTCTATAGTTCCAGTTGTCCGATATCGCTTTACGATGTCATTTACTGTTGAACTTCTCATATTTATTTTTTCCGCAATTTGTCGCCCCGAATATCCTTCTTCAAACAGCGTAATAATGCGTGTGAACGTTTTTCTACACTGGTAGGCTTGCCACGTGCCATTTTGAAGTAAATTTTCTTAAAACTTTCGCGCAAAAACGACAGATGCACACCAACACACGTTTAACAGTAAAACGAAGCAAATTTATATCTTTACGCCCGTGATAAATAAACAAGAGCGATACTGCGGTATATTTCCTAAATGTATTGTTCGTTAATAATCCCCGAACGACCCGTTTCAAACGATCGGTACTTCCGAGAAATTCTTGGAATGATAATAAAAGGGACTTTATTGTGGTTGTCGCAATATTTCTATTTTACATAATAATTTATGGCTTTAATCCCTTAGAAAAGAGTGTATGCTTAATGTTTTTCTAATTTTATGTATTAATAATTGTATACAGTGTGATATAATAGATTTTTATTATATGATCGAAATTCACTGAACGGACGTGTAAATCTCATATTTTCTATTAATTGAGTAAAGAAATAACCGAATCAAATTACTTTTACCTGTATCATTTCCCGGCTTTATCTGGCGATCATAAACATCCAAACTTAGCAACTCTTCCAAAAGTATCTTCTTCTGCATTTGAATATCGGCGCATAAAACGCTAAAACAACAATTCTCCTCAAACTTGGAAGCTTGAAATGAGCGAGGAAGCATTTAACGGCTCATATGAGAAATCTGAACCGTCTACATGCTTCCTGTTTTGTTACTAACTTACTTAATCAAAGATAAACACAAAACTATCGCAGATAACTTCAACATGTTTGGAAATTCTCGTCTACTGCATTACTACGTGAAGTGCTAACTTTAACGTCTTAATACCGAACTGTCTGCGTAGCATTACGAAGCCAAATTTACAGGACCACACCGCCGTTTATCGTATTATATTTTATTGGATAATAGGACATATTTCCATATATCTTCGCCGTATGTAGCCAGTACTGTACACGCGTTGGTTAGGAGAGAATTTAATCTCGCGAATTCTTTGCAA
The DNA here is from genome assembly GCA_902654985.2 of Oryctes borbonicus. NCBI lineage: Eukaryota > Metazoa > Arthropoda > Insecta > Coleoptera > Scarabaeidae > Oryctes > Oryctes borbonicus. The sequence goes on from CACRWG010004852.1 coordinate 2,471, forward strand.
TTACTCGCTGATGTAGCTCTCCAGATGTAGAATTGAGGATGACAACTTCTAGTGCATGTCGTTCGTGTACTTAACGTATATGCGTTATTAGTTGTTATTAGTGTAGGCGTATGAGGTATTTTTGCTTCTGCAAAGTCTTTATTAGAAAAGAAGCTGTTGTGTTAGACGAATTATGGTCGAATTTTTTTATTGTTATGATAATAATAAGAATATCTTTTATCTGTCCCACGATTAGAAATGATTTCCAGGACAACATACCAACAGTTTGTGAAGACTTATTACTGCGAGAGCGTCTCATTGGTTGCAAACTCGACATTGAATACAAACATTAAATTTTATTGAAGCATTCTTCCTCTGAAAAGAGATTCAAAACCCAGCAGTTTGCAGGTCAAGTCATGCTTACAGTATTCTGGGTTTCTCAAGGGTCTTACGATGATATGCTGGAAAACAAAGTAAGGCCTGCCGTTCAAACGAAACGTGATTTTGCTTGACGATAACGCCTACATACAGCACACTTAACACAAGAAACTTCCATGTCCCTCCTACATCCCCATCGAGCTTCCATTTGTTCGAAGCCCTTAAACAGGTTCTACGTGGGAAACATTTTCGATCCAACCAAGAAGTTAAAAATCAGACGCAAAAGTGGCTTCGACATCAACCCAAAGAATTTTATGCCAAGCACCGTCGCATATCACAGCACTTTTTTCTATTCCAGTGCTTTGGGCTATACATTTTCCTATGTATGGTCTTAATTGGTTTCCTATTACTGCAGATTTAGCACTTTCCCGTCGGTGTTAGCTGTGGTAGAGTTGGATGATTCTTAGACTTTCGTTCAGGGAGTTTGGTACTTCACCATTCCGACCAACGATTCCCACTATTGTTATCAAATTCCATCTTATCTAGTCTCTTATCACTCTTCTCGTACTTTCATTTCCGCCATTCGATCCACACCGCTTCGCCCTGCCGAATCCATATCCAAAACTTAAAATAACAAGCAACTTCGTTGTATCTACCTCGAACCCTCACTCGCGAATTTACCCTTTATCTACGGAGTTTAGTATCTGATAAATTGCGAACAATTAGTTTTTGGGGAACGTTCCTGCTGGGTAAAATATATAGTTATACCAGCGGATGGACAATTCGAGATGTCCTCTGCATTTACTTCGGCCAAATCGAAAGTTCACATTGCAATGGTGAGTGTTTGTGATTTTGTCTTTCGTTCCTGTTGGCTGCAGCCTTTTCTCCGTCGCTTCAACAAAACGATTCCGGGAATGTTATTAATAGTTTGGGGAAGGGCGGACAACTATGGCAGTGGAAAGGGGTGGCTCCATAATAAATCCTTAAGCTCTTACAACTGTGAAATCGTGCAGTACCGCGAAGATAAACGATTCGCGAATAATTAAACGTCACGTTACGCCGAAGCCCCGGAAGTTTCGAGTGTTATCGTCAACAACGAGAGAAACTTTTGTAAAAATGAACAAAAAAAAATCTATCGTTACTAGTCCGTTAACGCCTGGCTTCTTTTTTTTTCCACTCAGCTGCTGGGTAGAAAGGAAGTGAATATGATGATATCATCGCAAAAAGGAATTTTTCGAGTTTTTTAGAAACTGAGAACGTTAATTTGAACGTAACGTGTTCCTTGTTTTAGATCAACGTCACACAAAGCGATAACTTCAGTGATTTGCAACGGCTACACATCTTCCGATTTCGTGTTCGTTACTGGCGTTCCTCAGGGTTCAAATCTTGATCCGTCACTATTTATTTTATTATTAATGACTTATTCCTTCATATAGATTTTCCTGTTCTTGGATACTCTGGCGATTTTAGGCTTTACTCTCAAGTTTCATCCATTGCATTAATTTACGGGACCTAACATACAATATTTAAATTTTATTTAATTAAATTCGATTTTTAAAATAAATTTTCCATGATTTGCATAGTCCTGTTTTTCTTTTCATTATTATTACAGAAATGGATAACAATGCAAACAATATTCATCTAAACTAAATTTATTTAAAAGAGGTAGTAAGAAGGAATTAAAACAACCATTGTGAAGATTGCAAACAATAGAAATTTGCAAGGTCTCAACATCTCCCAAGCATCGAGTCAGATGAGGTCGACAAGGGAATTGCAAAGAAAATAAATAAGAACACACAAAGAGAAATAAATAAAGTACTCGACAATGGGAAAACAGAAAGGGGAGAAAGGTCAAGAGAATATAGATTTATTGTTTAGGAACAAAAACCAAAATCTTAGAGAAAAAGGAAAAGAATATATAATACAAAAGGAGAAAAAAATGAGCGGTCATAGAGTAGGTTTACGGTGAAATGCAAAACAATGTAAAAATTTTATTAAAAAATTAAATAAACCTATTTAAATAGTAACAATCGGCGTACTGATGCTGCCATCTGTTATTAAATAGTAGACCGTTGCGCAGCACACTGTTCTTTAGATTAATGCAGAAATCTGTAAACCATTTAATTTCCTGGATTTACGTGCGTTAGCTAGGTTATCTCGTACTCTAAATGTTAATTTAAACACGTGCGGTGAATAATTTTAAATTCACCGCGCAAATGTATTGATGTGTTTTCCTAACTTACCGACCATGAGAGGTTGGCAAGTCGGCGGTATGAAGAGTGGAGGTAACAGATTGATAGATATAATAAAGTAGTTTTGTAAGAAAAAGTGTGTTTTAATTAAAAACGAGAACCGTTTGATTCGATCCTGGATGGGAACTTAAATTAGGACTAGCACTACTCAGAGATAGAAAGTGTTACTTCCTGGAAGGTTCGTAAGATGGCACCACCATATATCTTCTCCTTTTTTTTTTAATAAAATTTCTTAATTTTATTAAATTCCTTGAAGCTGAATTTGAATCTTTCATACAATTATTGTAAATAATAAATAAGCGCTATATTATCGATTCGTCCAAATTTGCCGTTTGCTCGTTTGTTCTTTTTGTAAAAGATCCGAAAACGTATGAGACTATAGATGGCGCTAAGAAATCGTAGAAAATGGAGCAGCACATCCTACGTTATCACACGCCGTCACAGGTGTTCTATGAGGTAAACTTTAAACTTCTGCTTTCAGTTAATCTCAGGTAAAGTAATATTTTATCTGATTTTAGCCAACTGCATTAAGTTTAAAACACAATTGTTTCTTGACGATTCTAGCTTATCAGCAAAGAACTCATCCATTATCTTCTAACATTATTAACCCAAGCAATATTATTATTAAATAATAAATAATAAATCTAATTCAATTAACATACATTGCGCTCAGAGCCATCTAAACGTAACACATCTAAGTTCCGAATTACAGAAGCCTATTACTGGAATCCGTTCTTATTTTAGATATTGGACGAGAGGTGGCGCAGAAAACTACATTTTTTTTATATTTTAAACTTTGCAAACGATGATGGCTTACATTGTTTATGTAATATTGAATTATTGATTACTAACTACTATAAATTAATTATTTTAATTACAGTTTAAATTCAATGTACACATTGTATCTACTGCTTTTGATATTACTGACCAGATGGCATATACACTGCCGTTCAGTGAAGTTTGGTAATACAATAAACCGTGGGTTGAATCATTTGCAATAGAATTGTTATTAAATATTCTAATTGTTATATTTAAATATTAAAATGTTGGCAATACATATTTATATTCTCATCAATAAATCCGCCATGAACAGCTTAAAAGATTATTCTATCAGTTATTTCAGCCTATTGCTGATAGAATTCGTTAATAGGAATAAAATATATCCGTAGTTAAGTTATCTTTATTAGAGTCGTTAAATTGAATTTATTACTGCTGCGCTTGCGATACTGTCGCCTGTTTATTATAAATTGTAAAATAATAATAATAGCACAGAACCGAAAAACAATTCAAAATGGCGCTGCGTTTTACTAGATTTGAAAGACAGCTTCATACTGTACCCCAAGCGCTATTGTTGCAACAATCTTCAAATATTTTAATACGTGACTAAAACTATTCGGCCGCAACTATGTTGCACAACGAAACAGACGTAATTATATTGTTTCTTCGCTACTTCATCAAACTCATCGAAACAAACAATTTTCGTCTTAAAACTTTTCCCTTTACCTCTTACCGTTGATAAAATCATCCAATTAATGCCTAAATTAAATTTAAGCAAGTCCTACGTAACTAGTTCCTTCAATTTTCCACTAATCGTCAATAAGATTTCATTAATTTACGAGCATCTCTTCGTAGTACATGATCTTGTACTTCAGTCGTAACATTTTATCCTTTGATAAATACTAATTTCATGAAGGAGGAAATTCTCCATCCGTTGCCTATTTACGAAAAGGGTTCTTCAGACACATCATTATATATTCCCCTTAAGTTCTGTAATTGGGCAAAAAGAGCATCGAACGGGATTTCCTCCTTACGGGAGCAGCCTCCGGACAGCTTGCAACTATCCGGAAGCGTGCACATCGACTCCTCCTTTGATCATCGGAGGAAAATGCAATAAAAGTAAGTGTCTTCGCTGAAATCGTACTTCGGTAGAGGTACAACGGCGGCGTACATGCACCAACTATCAGTAATTTCGTTTATTGCTTTCGTAGTTACCGGCGGAAGGAGAGAAGATGGAGCATGCTTACTTCATATTAGTTTTAACGAATACGGAAGACTATTACGGTACTATTCTAAGAATTAATAATACCCTTTATGGCCTTTCTAAGGAGGCAAACGATTCCGATGGGGTATTAAGGGTGAAGTTTTCCAACGACTTTCCAGCGCAATAAAGATTGTTTCTCCTCATTTTGTCTTTTCCTATTTTATGCAAATACACGGAATCGAAAAATGTCTAGAGACAATAGGCAAAATAATACTAATATAGTTACTCATGGAATTCGTGCACGGCAAAAGCAATGCGAGGAAAGAAAATGCTAATCAAGGGACATGCCTGCCCGGTTTGTATCAATATCCTTCGAAATGGCGAACCAGGAATATTTCTTGGCGCCATTTGGTGCTAAAAGAGAGACTCCCGAACCAATTCTTGAGAAGTTCTTGAACTACTGAACTCAAGATGTCGCGTACCTGAGTGTTCTAGGTAGCTGCTGATGTAAATGCAGAAAAACATCAAAAGGATGACTATATAGCTCATGGTATTGGAGGAATCGCTCATAGGTAGGCTGAATTATCTCTGTTGGTTAACATTTTCCACCAATTCCGCGAGTAACTAGCAATATTACAATTATTTTCGTTTTCATGCAAATACATTGCTTAATTGAGATGTTTCAAATTCATATGAAAAAGAATGCAAATTTTTGCACAGCTTTGATGGATTTATTGGGAAATAATTTGTGCTAGAGGCAAGAACCTTTTCTTTTAGTTTCATTTCTTCACATATAACTAACAATAGGAACCCACGAATTATTGAAAAAATTGATAAACTTGTATGGTGCGAAGTATGCCGGATACTTGACTGTGGAGGATAGGTCTTCGCTAGCATTATTGATCATTCAATGTAATTTTATTTTCTTTGAAAAAACTTTCTTTGAAACGCAATTTACTTTTTTTTGTGTTGAGAGAAATTACACCCTGAAGACTTCTCTCCTCGAGGAATTGGCAAATTAGCGCAGAGAACAAAACGGAACCCACATAGGATATTCTTTATTGTTATATGTCCTTTCAGATACAGCTGTCACAGAACATCGTCATTCCAACACTAAAATAAAAAGGAAACAGACCTCTGCGGAAATTCGAAGAAAAGAAACCTTTTTTTGCAGAGCTATTCTGTAAATAAAACGGCAGGAGTCCGCGTGCCCTCCTTAATTTGCGAAATTGCTTATTCAGCGAAATAGGCAAAAAATAGCCAGGTTCGTAAGAAGCTTGCCCATTTAGTAAATTACTGTCAGTCCTCTAGGCGAGAAGGAGCCCATTGTATTATTGAAAGCGTTTTTCTCCTCCCAGAAAAATAGTTTTTCTTTCATGTTGTTGCGAGGAAATTACGAACTGTTAGCTATGATAAAGCGTTACACCGAAAATAAGCGCCGGGGGGAATCGTCCTTTCTAAATTATGTTGTCGTAATCGCTATCTGAATTGCAACGTGCAGAGTGGGAGTTTCCTTTATACTATGTAATACCGCTCCGGAAACTATTTGTTCGTAGTTGGCAATTATGCAATGCAGTGTTTGCAATTTTCCACGAAAACCTGGATGTGAAAAAAGTCTCGGTAAGATGGGTATCGCGTTTGCTCTTAGTGAAGTCGACTTTCAGGCTGTTCCGACGCTTGAGCTCCCAAGAAGGCGAAGAGGGTGAAATCGGCCGGCGAGGTGATAGTCTCGGTTTTTTGGGACGCACGCGGAAATTTTTTTTAAATAAGAATTACGCAACAATAACTTTGTTGTTAAACATAATTGATGCTCTAGAAGAAGGCGAAATTAGAGCGAATTTACAGTACAAGCGGTATTAAAAAATTTCATCAGAACTAATGCTGTAATTTTCCACATTGTATCCGAAAATTGTCCTATTTGAAACGCCATAAAACACATCACACATAAAATTGAAGCGCAAATAGATATTATTACCGAAGGCTTTCCACACTAATAGTAATAATGTCGCAAACGACGCAATTTACGATCCCCTGAAGCGTCTCTCGACCATCAAATTCGATACGGTGTTGTACGCCTTGATACCGTCAACTTAGCTAATATACAGCAATCCATTACGACCTATCTGCAATAACGTGTCCTTAAAGGAGCGTCGCATGTATTCCGAGAGCACGTACGACGTTTCAGCGAGTTGCGCTACTTTACTCGCAACAGGCAACACGAGTGGATGCACATTTAGGAAATGGGGAAGATTGTTTCGGAGTACGTTGGCGACAGTGTCTGGCGAGCATTGAAAAGATGGAAATGAACTTGTGATGCGAGTCGCGACGTCTAGAATGACGCGCCGCTGCATTACCTGTCGCCGGCTATAAAGATTGATTTTTCATGAGCGCAAATGGGACAAAAATTATTCTAGGCTAGGATGCGTGGTGCAGGAAAAGTGGATAACGACGAAGATATTTTTTTTCTTTGCTTCTTCAATGAGAACAATGCATTATACCGGCTCAATGGCCTAGTGGTAAGAAGGCCTCCGGCTAATTGGGCAGAATTCGGCACTGGGCGTCCAGCGAAGATCAAACTTTCTTAGATGGTCTTCTGAGTCATCAGTCTTGAAGAAGAGTTAACTGCGTTTTTTCTGCGAAGGAGTGATAACAAAGCTAAGGGACAATTTTCACTCAATTTTTAGATAGTAAAGGCTCTTGAGGCTTTAACACAGCACGCAGAATAAATTTATGAATTTTCCATACTTTGACCATGGCCTTTAAAGAAAATAAATTTAGTTGTTGAATATAATATTAAATCTTTATTATAATTTACCCTCGTTTGTATTTGATAAACGTTATCGGTAAAAAAGGAAAAAAAATCTATAAAAAATCGATCGAACATTAAATACCATTAAAATTAATCTCTTTTTCTGTATAAACGTCAACGGCTCCTGACTCGCAACAACTTCTATTATCGCGCCTAGCTTTCCCCGGAAATTCGAACTAATTAGATAACCAGAGGGCGGTAGTGTTTGGCAAACAAGAGGCGTAAGGTTGCGGTCGGGTGTTGCGGTCTTCGATTTTGACGCCGACTCGTCACGCTCGAGGCGCACAATGCGTTCCTTCGATTTTCTTAATCAATTTCCAGACGCGTCGGGACCGCAGGGTCCGGGATCCGACGGCCCGTATTCGCCCGTCGCTCACTCTAATCGTTAATTATAAATTTACGCCTCGCCGATTAAATATTAATTTAGAATCTGGGGACGTGTTTCGACAGTAGACGGAATTCTAGCATCGGTGGATCCGGTTATCTCACGTATGGCGCCCGATCGTCGAAATAGATTTATGTTTTTGCTTTATGTAACTGAGGTTCAGCGTTAAAATGAAGATTTGCTGTACACGCAAAGCACTGTTTAACCGAATCTTTTTCGTTAAAATAATATTTTAATGTAAGGAACATAATTTGTTAGGAATAATAGAACATTTGGGACAAGCGAGAGATTAATCTGAGATGGACGCTGCAGCGTCATTTCTCACAACGCTATTTTTCAATAACCAATAGGAAGGATATAAAAGCTCTAAGTACAGCATATAATAATTGATTACAATGAATAATTGTCTGCACCTTACTAAGAAGAGTTTTAGTATCATTTGCATTAAAATAAATAAATCATTTTTGCATAGCTTGCACATTTAAACAATTCATCTTCCTTTATTCACACTTACAAACGAGAATAATAAGAAGCATAACTACGTATAGAGAGGGAAAAAAAATAGAATTTTAAAACGTAAAATTATAGCTCTGCTATAGTTTTATTTCCATGTTGTGAATTACGAATAATTCTGTCTATTCGTTATCTTTACAAATAATTATAGCACAGCTTTAATTAAAAAAGAAGACGCAACATATTCTCAGAATTGAATCAAAACATACAAAAATTGTAATCAGCGACCAGACCTCTTTCTCTGGTAACAAGAACAAAACAACATTTATTTGAGTACGTAAATCTTAAAGACACGACGTCCAGTTAGGGGAAAATATACGAAGGGGACTCTGGATAAGAGCAACAAACTATATATTACATAAAAAGAAAAATAAAATAATTACGAAATTTTCAATGTAAATAAAAACAAGGGAAAACAAATTTCAAATAACTAAAACAAAAACAATTTTCTTTGCAGAAAAATGTTGATAACAAATTAACGAGACGTCGCCAAATACAAGAAATAAAGGCAAACTTAAAAGATAAAAAATCCATTTATAAAGATACCAAATAATTAAACAGGAATTAAAATTGCATTATGAACTGGCATGTAGCATTTATTTAAGAGACAAATGAGCATTAAACGGTTCAATTTAATTGCTTATATTTTTTTTTGTTTTACAACGACGCTGATCCACGTACTCAACGGAAACTAGAAATCAATATTTTATCATTCGAGTCTTCGTAGGATACACTAAAAATAAAACAGTGTCATCTATCTCGTTTTCCTATTCCGACCAGAAAGAAAGAAAAGCTGAAATAACGATTAAATCAGTTTTAATTTCGTGTCACACGAAAGAGTGCAACCCGAATGAAATAATAATTCAAAAATAAATCCCAACACATAATTCACGAGCTATTTCGACGAATTTATTTCAATTTCTACGTAAACTAATCGTATCCCCCGATTTATAACGGAAAATTAAAATAGTTAAGATAAAGCTGAAACTCCCCGCGTCTACCTTATTAATTTCCAACGACCGACTGCGCTTTTCCACCGGCCGAGATGTCGTTTAATTAGTTCCGATGCGCGCAGATTGCGCGGTTTTACCGCGCCGCAAATTTGATTTAAACCGAAGCAACAATAAATCCCCGTGTTTATTTCTTTCGCTTTTTCCCGCAGTACGATCGTCTATACTGGCTGGTAAATAGCGTCGAATGTACGTAGCGTATACAATAGACTCGGAAAGGATAACATTTGTCCTCTGCGGAGGTAATTCCGAAAAATTTCCGTCGTTTTCATTCCCCTTTCCTTTTCCTAGTAGAACCGGCGGGGAGGGGCACAATGGTCGACGAATTTATTGCGAATGTCCGACAACAAGGGAACGAAGACCGTCGACGTTCCATTACGAAGGGACCGGTTGCGATTTCTTCACATCCACACCTCAATACGTTCGGTCCCCTTTTAGTCTTGCTGTGAGCGTTTCTACTACGACGTCCTGTGATTTCGATTTTTATCCGTTTTATCCGTTTCTAGTTGAAAAGAATCGGGTACGAGAGGAATTACAAATGTCTCTTATAGGTTTGCTATCACAGTAAGGAGAGGATGAAACGGACGTTTCTTTATGAGCTCGTGAAAATAGTTGCACATCACGAATGTATCCATTAAGCTGGATCCAACACGTATCTTTAGCAGGTCGAAATTTCACGGCTACCTTATTTAATCGAAAATATATTTTTCGCCATTTATGGCATCTTTCTGACGGTGTTAAAACCCAATATGGCACCGATATATGAAGTAAAAAAATTAATGTTATGTGTGCGTAATGTTTTTATATCCGCATTTATAGCATCGTGCTTGAGACCCTGTTTTTGCTTAAGCGCTAGCGGTCGCCTCCGCCCAACCCCAAGCACGGATAGCCATTTAAGCTGTGACATCGCCGTTGTATTTATTTTTAATCGACACCTTGAGATAAACCTTTCGCAAAACAAAGCTAAAGAAGTAAACCAAGTATTGACAACAAAAGTCATATATAGATTTGCAGAAAGGAAGAAGGAAGAGAGGAAGGAGGACTAATGCCCGCATTTATAGTTCCTACTTGCTCAAGCAGCGCTTGCGTAACTAGAACTTATCCCTGATTTCTGCTTAAGCAGGCGTTATGTTTTATAAACCAAACTTCGGATAATCCCGCGAGCGACCCCGTTTAAGCACGTGTTCTTGGGAAGTTTCGCCAAATGTCTCCCTCGCAAGTGCTTCGAGCATTTTGTCGGGGTGGTTCGAAGTTGTTACTTTTTTTATCAAATTTTCTACCAACTTGGTGGTTTTGTTGCTGTTATAGAGTTGGAGGTTATTATATTTTTATTAGCTTAATTATTAGCTCAATTAGCCAAAGAATTTATGAAATTGATAATGAAGTTAGGCGACCACCTAATCACCATGTACAGATGCGCGTTTCGATGCGTAACACCTTATCATTATTATTATTTTTTATTATTATTATTATTTCGTCGTATCATGGCTCGTCAGTGGACATCTGTGGTGGAGTCGTAGCTGACCAACTAATTATTATTATTATTATGGTGACAATGATTCTATTAACTAAATTACAGGCATACATGAACATTTACAAGTCTTACCACTCACAAGATTGGAAGCTGGATGAATTTCTTAAGCATTTATTGCAAAACGTTTAAAAGCAATATATTGTTATTGATGTTTTATTGTCTCATCTTCAGCAAACATTTTCGCGATTACCATTACGAACAACAGAACTTATTTCATCAAATGTTATTTTTCAATATAGATCTTTACGAGCGCTAAACGATTTCTGCTTCAATTCCATTTATCCCCCCGCTCGGAAGATTTCAGTACCGTGGTTCGATAGGCAGCCGTCACTATCCTACCTACCGTGAAAAGTACACAAAAACGGCCGATTTCTTCTTATCTCCACCGTGACAGTTGATTGGTTAGGGAAGTGGCGTTTGCCCGGAGGAAATTTACTTTTCACTTTTTATCGATCGCTCGGGCCGCCGGTACTTTCAGACATAGCGCCTTGAAACCAATTATGTTCTGAAATTCGTTTTATAAGAGCTTAAGCGTCGATTTTTTTTCCGAATATCGGCACAAATTTACAATAACAAGGTGTTGATTATCGTTAAGCATTTATGTGTGGAAAATTTTTATTTCTTTGGCGGTTAGTTTAGATAAGTGTTGAGTAGCTGTGAATTAATCATAAGAAGCTTTTTTTATTTTTTCCTCAACGTGAACCATTGTTTCTTATTGGATTGAATGAATTTTAACTATTTCTTAAAGAATGAATTTTGTTATTAATTGACCCTGTATAATATAAAGTACAAGAGCAGCCATTTGGCCTACAATAAATAAAAAAATTATCGATAATGATAGCAATAAGGACTGTGGCGTACCAAAGCCGTTCAAATCCTTGCGCTGGAGAACCATGATCAATAATGATAGCAATAAGGACTGTGGCGTACCAAAGCGGTTCAAATCCTTGGGCTGGAGAGCCATGATCGATAATGATAGCAACAAGGACTGTGGCGTACCAAAGCGGTTCAAA
>CACRWG010004853.1:0-14317 GCA_902654985.2 Oryctes borbonicus
TTTTTTTTTTGCGATTTGTTCTCGCTCTATGGTCTATTTAATAGTCGCGATCTTCATAAATAATAAAATTGATAAAATTTAAGCGGAAGTTGTTAAAAAGAAAAAGATTGGAGGTTGGATAAGGATGTTTAAGCTTGGAGTTTAAGTAAAGTTTAAAAGGACAAAATAAGGGAGGAATTGCACTAACTACAGCGTTCAGTTATTGCTAATCAAGAAAGAGCAGGAAGAGAGGGACAAGAATTCCTAAGCTAATATTAGGTTCCCAACAGGGAACAAACAAGTTTGTGAGCGTAACGTGACTGAAAAGTAATTTTGTAAATCTTTAATAAGATGTACAAACTCCAGATGCAGTTCATGCTTGTTGCAAAAGATTTCTTAAAAGTGACGTTGCCTTCTGCTCCTTCGTCTTGTTTCATGAACCATACCTGTTCCTATTCGAATTGTGTCCATTGCAGATTGTCCTTTGTAATTTGCTATTATGTATATATGCGGGATCTTCTCACTTGCTACAGAAGTCGCTATCAGATCAGATGTAACAGTTTTTTCCTGAAGAACTCTCCTCGCTAAGGCTTTCGTGTGTTTCAACGAAAATTATCCCGCTGGACTTGCAGAGCCGGTACCATTTCCCGGTCACACTCTGCAGACGCAGGATAATTCGACAAAATCCAATTTGTGCCGACCGCACGAAACAAGACGTCGTCATTTATGCTGGTTCATTTCAAGGCTGGAGAACACGGGAATCCTTCCGTACACCGCGAAAGTTCGCTAATAATTTCCGCTTAACGTTTTGCGCAATATATTTTGGGTTTTACGTGGACGAGTAACGGTAATTTGCGTCTACCGCCGAAGAACAGCGTAGCAAGCATATTCGACGGGCGAAAAGGTTGGGATTAGTTTTATTGTGGAACCTCTAATCTGGTGTTTGTTTAAGCTATGAAGAATTGCTGCATTAAAGAAATGAGAGGCTTTTGGGGAGTTATTAAGGTTGAAATATTATGATTAGAAGAAGTTGAATTTTTGTTTATTATTATTATTATTATTATTATTATTATTATTATTATCTTCTCCATGAAAGGCTTTAATTTTCCCTACGTCTGCGGCTATGACTTTGACGTCAATTCCAACTGAGCAAAACATCCGGTAATGGTCATTCCCAAATGATAAACATAACATGGAATTCTGAAAACTTTTCGGATTTTGTCGTGTTTTTTTGTATTTGCCGTTGTCCTCTGTAGTTCGGAAGATTGCGCGCCCATAACCTTTTTTTCTAGAAAGACGGAAGCTCGAATAATCTAGTCGTTAGTTAACCTGGACCTTAAGATTTAACAACGATCTACCGCAAATAATACGCCAGGATTGCACGGACCGATTAATCCCCAAATAGATATCCCACGTAATATCTATTTGTTCATTACTGTTAGGCTATTCAGTGAAGGAACACCTACGTATAACCCCTCTTTGGCCGTCTCACGATAGCGATCCAAAGCAAATAATCCGTAAATTCAGACCTCGATAAAGCATGCGCAAGACTGTTTTGGAGCCATGATTCGCGGTCGAAATCGTCGAAACCGCTAGCCTCACCTGTATCTATAATTATCCACAGTTTCAATCAAATGCGTTCGTCCGTAACGTTAATTGGGGATGAATGTCTAACGATTCGATTCCGCGCGAAGGAGTTTAGTGGGTGTTGGTAAATGGAAAGATAAAAGCTTTTATTTCGCTTCCCTCTGCGCTTAGCGTTTTGCCTATTACTTCAGATATAGATTTTAATGAAGTTTAGAAATCGCCAACTTAAAGGTACCGTTGGCCATTAAAGAATTAAGCTTAAAATTTTAAATAGTTTTTTTTTAATTCTAAAAGCATTGTACTCGTTTTCAAATACTTCGCGTTCGCTTTGCCAAACCTCGTCGCCATCTTCAGGGAACTCAATGTTTGGCTGAATTTCATCAAACTGATCTCTAATTGCTAATTAATCTAGTATTTAAATTGTTCAGATCTAACTCTTCGTAAAACAGCTTTTATTTGCCCTCTTACATTTTCGCCGTTACAATATTTTTCTAGAAGATGTAGCTCCAGAAACATTGCCCTACGTGGACTAAACAACCCGTCACTTGCACACCATGATATATCTGGCCAAGTGCATTTTTGATAGCTTTCTCGAAATCTCGAAGTCTCAACTTCATCAATTTTTGAGACACTCGGACATATGTTTCTTCTCTTTTATCCTGCAGAAGTACATAGATCAGAGGAATAGTGCGGTCATGGGTGGTGAATACTTGTAAAAGTAGTTCTGGAGCTCCATCTACGTGCCAGTTCCTATGCTCCTCTTCAGATTTTCTTCAGCACCAAACATTATGATATGATGACGAAGATCACCTTCTCCAGAATCTCATAACAGGAAACTTAGATTTCTCGAAGTCACTTGTAGTGCAGCAGGAATGTTAACATCAGCAACGGAATCTGGGTTTGGATATGGCACTTGAATCCTTTGCCAAATGAACTGATTTTTCCAAAGATCGATCCTTGAATTCTCAAGGGTTGTCGCTGCTAGTCTTTTCATATTAAATAAAGATTTTATTGCTTGATTTTTTGCTGGATTTGGAGCATTTTCCAATGAAACTCTGACACGTCCTCGACAACGTGCCGGGGCGCATCTCCACGATACTTTGCCATCAGTATTAATTCTCGCCTTACGATACCGGCAACATCCATGAAGTAGGTCAACTGGAATGTCTTATGTGCGTTTCATCATTGTTAATAAATTAAATCCAACTATTAAGACTGGGGCTGCTTTGTCGGGGCTGTTTTTTCGGGGTACCCATCAGCATCATAGGAACTATTTGAGTATATTATGCATAAATCGTGTGTAAACGCTATATGACCTATATATAACTTCGGTCGATGATTCGAGCGAGCTCGGAGGTTAAGTTTGGGTTCGTTCGAAAGATCTCGACGAGCACTTTAAAGTAAAGAAAGTTGGACGCTCTAGCTCTAACCGTTCCGACGCTACGTCGTCTTAAAGTTGAAAATTCTCTTTTTCAACTTTGAAGCACCATAGTTCGCAAACTAAAAGAGCTAGAGGATTGTGGTTGGCTGCAAACGATTCGGCGGTTAATTTTCTATCTGAAAACTCTGAATCTTGCATATCCACGGAGAAAATCGACGAAAACTAGAGCGATGTCCGTTTCCGACGTCATTTTTCGTTATTCCGAAAACTTCAAACTGCCATAATTTCCGAACGCATACAGCGATCCGTTCGAGTAATATGTGCTTTCTGATCTCCGTCAAAAGACGCGTTTGGTTTGAATAATATTGCTAATTTTCAGTGCAAAAAATACACGGATACATAGAGAAGATGGGGAAATAAAACTCTTGGGCGTAGTGATCTATTTTCTTTAATTAATTAATTTTCTTCAAGATAAAAAAAAAAATATTTTTTTTCTCTTGGAGAAGACGGCTTTTGTCCATCGAAATGTTACACTCAACATATTCGAGTAATTAAAGAAGATTTCTGCGTTCCTAACAAATAAATTAGAAACATCGCGATGAGTTCCTTTTATTAGTTCTTCCATGTTATAGGCATTTAGTTAGGTGCCTTAAGAAGTTCTTTGATCTCGCCATTCCATGGAATACAGCTATTACCTCCCAGTCATGCACACTTCAGCATTTATTAGAATAAATTGCGGATATTACCTCTCCAAAGTGGATCGCCTCCTCCAAAGGCGCTTCCCAGATGGCAGCACGTGCACCGACGCCGTTAAAGCATTAACCTAACGGAATGCAAATAACTTACGAATAAAATTGTCGTAAAGCCTGCGGCACACACATGAGCCAAGAATGCACCGACGGCGGTTGAATACATTAAAGATGGTTTAAGGGTAGACGGGGGGCGGTGAGAGAAGGTCAAATTTTTAAAGATGAAACCGCGACCGACGAATTTATGGAAACATTCAGCAGTAAAGTAAGCACCAGGTAGAAGAACGCGGCATGTACGAAGGTAATGGCACATATGCCGTATACCTTTACCGTTTATCCTTATAAAATATTTAAAGGCAACCTCGTTCCTCCTTTGAGAAGGATAAGGGACTTTACGTGAAGTTGTTTACGACGGTTGGCTTATTCGGGTTAATGCAATTCTGCCGGAAAGAAATACACAGAACAACCACTGAAGGCAATGCACGAGATGTCATATGCAGTGTTTTATGTTTGCGGGCGCACTATTGCACGCTATATTAAATTGTGATTTTCGCCCGCAAGGATCGTAATAATTGCCAACTACGTACTAATTTACGATAATACATTCTATAATTCCTTGAAATTATATAAAATGAGATTTTCCTGCGATTTTCCGCAACAGAAAATGTTTCTTCTCTAACATTGGTCGCACGTTTCTATATCTAAGCTACCATCTTCGGCAGTAACAATCGAAATTAACAATTAAAACTAACGCCCGGTTTCATAATAAATTTAAAGTCGTTTTAAATCTAAAGTTTAGCTTTAACCTTAGTTAGTTAGATGGTCAAAGTTCACTTTAAAATTTAAAGCCACTTTAAATTTATTATGAAATCGGCCGTTAATGATTCGTGCATTTTTAAAGTTGCGATAAATTGGCCGGGGTCATACCTGAATTAACAAAAAGTAAATCTTTCATCGGGTAACTTTTTAGTACATCGTTTACTTAATTTCCCCTAACTGGAAGCGGATATTAAAGAGAGCTCAAAGAAATCATTAAAATTGTAAACCTTAACCGCCTGCGGTAATATTAGGGCGGCGAGACGGTTGCTTAATGTTTTTACATATTTCTGGCGGTATTTTTTCGATACCTTCATTTACAAAAAAAAAAAAAAAATCGGGAGAAATTTATTTATTTACGTATAAATAAGGGCTTATGTTGTGAAACGAAGACCGAGCAGCCCACAAAAGTAACAGAAGATGCGCCTTATAAACAATTAATCCCCTTCGGACGTGGCGGGATTATTGGGCTACATGAAAGAGGTGTTAGTTTTCGGAAAATTGCGTGGAGTAGGTTCGGGCACACTCAGAAGGACTCCACCCCGAGAAGGTTTCCTTTTGAAGCGTTTGTTCAGTCGGCAACATTTTTTTTTGTTTTTGTTTTGTTGAATTTTTGCTTCTGTTTTGCAAAAATTTTTTTGTTAGCGCATATTTAATTGTGATGGAACAACGCATTCATTTTCTTCAAACGCGGCCGCAATTTCTGCATTTAAAATGTCAAATAATGACTATTATCAGAATTTTCTTGACCAGTAACGCCATCTTCATGTTAAGGTTTGAAACTTTTCAGACTAGCCTCGTATAAATAGATATTTTACGAATTGCGTGGTGACCCTATTCGAGTACTATATTATAGAACTCCTGCATTAATAAAATTGTTATAAAAAGAACTTCATACACCGGAATCAACCCGTGAGAGTTATTTACGAACCGAGTCCGTGAAAATACATGTCGCGAAAGCGCAGCCAGTTTAAAGCGCAAGTCGTTGAGGCGAGAGTTTTATGGCTGCGAATGCGGGAAAAGTTTCACGCACAAAGTTTGTACAACGAATAACAAATACATTTAACGAAAAAGTTACAACATTTTAAGTTGGCAGTGCTTGTGAATTCAATCACCGGCAATTATTTAAATAAAATTTAGCAAGTTGAATCTAGAATTAAAAACAATGAAAGAAAAACATACATTCCGATGAAGAAATAGAATATCTAATCAAAGGGCTCTAATCACTGAAAATCTCGAAATTAATCGACCTCTACAAATTTTATTGAGTTAGTGGCGCCCCACGATCTGCGAGGGTAGCAAGCTTCGACTAGTGGCTAACACACTAAAGGTAATTAATAATAATGAACCTGTTAGCAAAGCCCACTCTGTATACACGCGTGTTTTGCTGTATCACAGCTTATCGGTACATTTATTATTTTTTTTTTTTTTATTAATTTATTAAAAGTTTACAATCAAAAAAAATTCTGATCTATTTATCCTATGTTAAAATCATGTCTGATAAGCCACCAAAGGATCGAAGGAAATAAAAAGGCAGATAAGCTAGCTAAAGAAACAGCGAACATGGGTCCTAACCCCGTCTGTGGGCTCTAGAAGAACCGCATAAAACAAGCAATAAATACATGGAAGGACAATCAAAAGGAAGGACAAAAGCAGGCAAAAATGCTACCAAATCTGCGGTCGATTCCAAGAAGATCTGAAGACGCCGTTGCCACCAGTCGTACACGACGCTTATACTTCAGCAGGGCATTCCTTGCCTCTACTGAATTGAACGAAATAGATCTATGTATCTATTCTAACGCACGTAAAGGCATTTTGTTACAATAGGTCACAGCGACCAGTGACATCTGCGCCATCTGACGCTCGAGTATAATAATAATACTGCAAGAAATAAAATATTCTCACCCCAAAAAAATTATCAGTTTTAAGCGACGAGCAAATTGCTAAATTTATTTTTAAATATTTTTAATTTTTCCAATAACGTGTCAGTAGGCTGTGTTAATAATGAGTACTTCTGGTGCATGTCGACGTGAAGAACTCACTCGCAGAAAATTTCACAAACAAGAGCAGACTGCAGCTGTACCTTTACAATTAATAAGCCAGAATGGATTGCGTTAATTCGGCAATATGTAAATTTAAGAGCAACATATCGCAATGGCAAATGTATTTCTTCACCTGCCGGTATAAATACAATTGGTAAATTTCCAACGCGAATTTCTGCGTATCTCCATCTAAAGAGCATAAGCAACTATACAGGCGATTGCTTCCGAAGACGTTCAGCGACATTATTGGTAAATCAAAGAGGTGCTGATTTGCTTTGAATTAGGTGGATCGAAGTCACCTATCGTGGCAGAAAGATCCGCTCCATATTATAATCGAATTGGCCAAGAAATCGTGTTAATTTTTATTTGTTTTTTTTTGTTATTATTTGTTTATTTGTTTGTTTGTTTGTTTTTTTTTTTGTTATTTTTATTTTGTGTTTCTGCAACGTCTGAGAAGCAAGTTATAAAAGCTACCTAAGCGTACTGTAAATATTACCTCCACAATCAAGATCGATCGAAACAAAGCAAATCGTGCAGTTTCAAGATGAATCATAGTTTATGTAGCATTGATGTTTCCACGTGATTTACCTTGAAAGCATTGCGCAACATCTATTAACATCTTCGCAGACATTTTAATTTCCTCGTTTCTTATCTTAAGCATCAGACCCAAATCTAACGAGAACTTTTGCTCTATGCAGAGACGATTCGCCGTTTGCGAATAGGTTTAAGGACTTTCCAAATGCGACCCATGTAACTAACTAACTAGATTATTAGATAGTACAACTTACAAACTTTTTGGTATTATTATTACAAGCGAAAGGTACCTACGTTAGGATCCGTCAAAATTTTCTCCCATTACAAGATTAGATCTTCGCGCTGGGGAGACATTTGAAGATAAATGAAAGTGCAGCAACTTTACTTTAGTCTTGTAATAACTCGTCTGGTTAATGAATTTTGGGTAATTTGATTCTATCGGAAACGGAAAACGACAGCAAGAGTTGCTGGTAATTAGATTAGTTTAAGGATTTAGTAGGCTCTCGATGGGAAAGAAATTAAATTTAATGAACTCGGTTATAGTGTTGGTTGCAACTTCGTAAGGAAACGTGGTAATGAGAACCTGTAAATGGAGATAGATGGCGCTTGTGAGAGCTATTATTTAATCAACGCCTGTCGAAACTACGGAAAGATACATCGATTGGTGTTGTTTTGAAAGCCGTTTAAAGAGAGCAAGATCGTGTATGTATGAAGGCAAGTTGAATGGCTAAATATACCGAGGAATTTTGGAAAACGCCAACACCGCTTGAAGACTTTAGCCTAGAAGAGCGGCAGAATATGTGGTTTCAACATGATGGTCTATTTGGTGGATAGGTCGAGCTGCTCCAGCAACTTGGCCTGCTAGATTATTTCGCCAGATATCTCCTTGTGAGGTTATCTCAAATACAAAGTTTGGAACCAGGAACCAACAACATTCGAGAATCTGATTGGGCGAATCAGAAATGCTTGTACCCAAATTCAAGAAAACATCGTGCAATTATTTGAAATGCGGATAAATAAGTTGAGGGCCATCATCTTGAGAACTTACTTTAATAATGAGACGACGGAGCTCATGTAAATCAAGCACTTTGATACGTAAAAGGTGAGGAGACTCAAGTTAATTAAGCACCCCGAAGGTCGTTGTTCTTGGGTTGCGCTAAATGTAATTCACCAGCAAAGAAGTCTCTAATTCATTTATTAAATAATTTAGAGACTTCTTTCAATGAAGAACATTCTCCCCTAATGTTCATATTTCTTAACTTAATAACGATAATATGGCAGCAGCAATAATTCCAAACAACCTGTTGGATTGTCCGTTGTATTATAAAAGAAGAAAATATTATCTCTACCTAGCGTGGGACGAAATCCATTCCCGGCTATAAAAATAAACGCAAGAAGGCAAATGAACGAAAAGGATTTTTTTATCTTTCTCCCTTCGATATCGGCATGTAAATTTCGATTCTGCTTTTGCGACGTTTTTGCCGGATCCGCCGGATTGGTCATTTTCCATTATACGTTTCCAGTTGTGATAGTCAGCGAGGAAGGAATCCTTAAAACGTCAGCTTTCGAGATCCTAAGCAAACAATAGCGTTTTGTTCAATGCTTGTTCAAATAAATTTTTTTTTTTACGACTAGAGTACGCCGTAGGACGATTTTCAATTCTAAACTTCTCTGGCATTCCTGTTGAAGAGCTTTTTCATGTACTTTTGTACTCGTGTCGGCGGATGAAAAAATTCAGCGGTTAGATATTGTGTAATAAAACAAAAAAAAAAGTACATACTCGCGTATTTATCTACGCAATAGGTTTGGCACCATAAATACTTCCAATAACGATCGTTTGGGCAATTGCAACGTTGCGGAACCGTAATAAACCCTTACTTAGCTCAATATGCGCCAAAATATTTGATAGCCAAGAAGCCAAGTTAATAGAATCTTTTCTGATTAAATTTGGCTAAATACACGACTAGATTCTCTTGCGAAAAATTTGTTTGTTCGGATTTTCGAAACCCACCTCCCCCATTTGACGAGCTTTTAGATCTCCAAATATCCAATTTGGATTCTTCATCCATCCACGCACCAATCAACATAAACAGCGGGACAATCGCTGTATATATACACATACGGACATACGTTTGTCCCCATTTTAACAAATCATCTCCTTCACTTCAATCCCATACCATTTTCGTGGCTGCATTCCGAGATCCAATTAGTTGGGGAACTTTCCGCTTCATGAGAAGACTCCACTGAGTGGACCATTAGCTTTAACGTAAAGCATTTTTTTCCCGCTTTGAAGTGGCTAGCAGTAAATAATTATATTAGGTTTGCCTTGGTGAGTTATTAGACCGGGAGAACGTTGTAGGGGACTAATGTGCAGAAGGTAAAAGCTTTTATTCCCGAAATTTTGGAATATGAAACGCTAATATCGGATTTACCTTTCAAAGAAGAACGGAGGGAAAAAGCTTTCGACATTGGTCGTGGTCGAAAAAAATTCTTTCATCATCCATCCGAAGACCAAATAAGATGAGCAAAAGGTAATTTGGCGGTAATTTGTTCTATTATTTGTTTCTTTCCATGTTCTTTTTGATTTTCCCTTGTTGTTCGTCTTCCGACTTTCAAATAGTCACGCCTTATTTCATATCTACGTAATCTGATTTTCTTCCCTCATTTTTCACCAGATGAGGTCATCCGTTCGTAACTCGGGGAAGTAACCGGATTTGTACCTTTCGCGCTTCGCTTTGTTGCATTTAATTGCCGCACAAACTTATTATTGGGTTTCAGAAAATAAACAAAATTAGACTAGTTAAATAATGGGAGATGCGCAATGCTCCCGCCTACATAAAACGTTCCAAAAACAAGGCGACTGTATTAATTATTTGAATTCCACCCGGCACGTTACATGCAACGATGCCTCCCGATAACCCAGAGGAGCCCCAATCAAATACAGCGAGGATAACAATGCGATCGATTTAGATTGGGCAACTTCCAATGGGTCCAGAGCAGGGATTTGCAAACCGGTAATCTGGAATTATCGTTCCCAAGGCCCCATCTTTCCCTGCCATTCGTTAATGTGTGGGAGAGAAAGCATTGGTAGCTGGACATTAATGGTTGAATGAGTTATCGCATCTCTGGAGGATGAAACAGATGTACTTAATTAAATTGCATCAAATGAAGTATGAAGAATTAGACGCTTAAAAAAAAAGATCAAACCTGCTTCGTGCGCTGGGGAAAGTGAACACCTTGTATACGTCTTAGGGAAACACTCAAATAAAATTATTTTCTTTCGAGAATTCTCTTCCGCTGAGATATCCAACATCTTAAGGCGGAATAATATTCCTTTGCAATTAGCAGGCGTGAGTGCAAACGAGCGTACCCTGCCGTTTAATCTCGTTAACTAATCTGCGTGCGAACTTCTGATTCCTTATTCAAACTACCCAAGCAAATGGTCTTCTACTTTCGTATCTACGCAATGCTCTTAGAGCTGCTTATACATATGTATACGCAGATAATAACTTCGCAGAAAGCCTTTGCGTATACGGCGCAGCGGCGAGATACGCATACTTAGAGCTTATCCGTTTACCTTAGCAAATATTAGGTAGACATACGTGAACGTACGGCAAGAATTATATTTACAAATTCGGTAAGATTCGGTAAATAAAAATTTAAGCGTTAAGCGGTCGCCTTGCTTTTATACGACGAAACAAGTTTGTTTTATGTAATAAGAAGTTCTTCTAAAGGATGTTATAGCGCTTAATCATCCTTTAGTCCTCGAAGATTTTCATCATGGATCTATTAAATTCCTTTCTTCGCGTATTAAAGCAATGTTCTCATGTTTCTTTGTAGAGAAGCTGATTACGACGCGTTTATAACTTGGATTGATTGGATTAAATTGTTTCTAAACAAATCTATTAAGCATTGAAGCGTTGAAAAAAAAAAGACTTCGTACTGCCTTCTAGCTAGTCCGAAGAAGCTTTTGATATAACACGCAAGCGGTCGCTTAAACTAGACAGACTCGTGTTTTGTCGACTCTCGAGGAAGCCAGTAGGCAACACGAATCCCCTTTCACGAAGTCGAATAAGCACGAGCCTGTCTAGTCTCTGCTAATTTCATGAAGCGCAACTCGTTTCTGCAAGCTTAGTCCGTAGTTAACGATCGTATCAACCAACTTTGGCGAAGCGCTGGCCTGTTTGTGTAATCTAGCAAAGGCTAGGGGGGGCGGTCCGGACGGTCAACCAGCTTCTCTTCTTAAAAAATGTGCGTCTCCTCAACATGTGCTTTAGCTGGGGATCTTCGATTCGCAAATGTTTTGGTATAAAGCCAACGAACAAAATTATAATTGCCATCTGCTACTTCTTCGCCAGCGAAAATCTCAAGTAACTTTGAAAATATAAAACTTTATGTCTGCTAAATATGAAAAGCTTGTTTGTATCAATTATAGCTTTTTAAGGAAGCGCTTTTTTGCAGCTTTGTTCCATATATTACGTAGAAGAAGGAGCCTTAACAATAATATTTGAAGCTTCTGATTTACATTTGCTCGTCGGTTAAAAAATTTCACAAGAATGGGACGACTACGCATTCCTTTATTCTTAACCTTAATTTAAGGGTGGCTACGATCAATCGTATCGACTGGGACGATCTCTGCAAGTTTGCCTTTACGTAATGAAGGAATTAAGGTGCCAGAGCTTTCATTGGCTGTCTCCGCAATACCGCACATCCTCAGCTTGATTAAATATTGTTCTAGGGAATCAATAAATTCGTAAGCTTTAGCCCAGCAATATTACTTTTTCCTCATAGCTCTTGTTGATTTCGACAATTTTTTGGCCAGTTACTGTCCAACAACTTCTGCGATTTTAGAACTTCCCTTAATATTCTATTGGAAGACATAGTGCAGACGGAAGTACAAAGCGACTTCTTGTATAAAATAATAAGGCCGGTATCACTCGTAGCACGTCGCAGAATGTACGCTCTTCATGCTACAACAAAAGCAATAATACGCGTTGTAAATGGGATGTCATCTCAACCTATCATAGTCAAATCCGCCCTTGATGGAAACAGGAGAAGGGTCTGGGATCAACCGCATTTGACAATTGACACGGAAGATAAAAATGGAAACAAGAACATTTTTCTTCTAGAAAATAAAAGAAGAAAAAATAAGAACGCGAGTTGTATTTCTTTATTTTAGTTTCTCCTCGCGTTCTCTTTATACGGGGAGAATATTTCGGTTTATAAATACATGACCTTTGTCCTTACTAATGCCGTGGCATCAATCTTTCATTTCGGCGAATTCGGCACGGTGATAAGGGTACGGATCCCGCGCGTCAGCTATTGGGTTTAATGGAAGAAATTATTACTGGATACCGGAGTAGGAATTGTTTTGCGACGGGCGGGAATCATGTCTGTTTCTGATTTCGGTTGTGATAACGGCATGCTCTCAACGTCAACGAAATTAGCGGTCTTATTAAAGAAAGTTAGGACATTATATCGCATGCAAAATACGTCCTAGAGGAGATAATTTTCTGCAGGTAGCCTTCAATTTTTTTTTTTAATATTTGGGAGGATTTGGGAAACAAACAATTCCTTTTTTAACAAAAACAAGAATTATTTTCTTTCCTACGAAAAAATATATATATATATAATCCAAAGCCTGTCTACCGTTAAACGGTGTAGGCAGTATCTCTTCTTCAGCTGTTCACAAATTTCTTCCATTTCGCCCTGTCCTTTGCTATCTTAGCTGCATCTGTCCATGTTACACCTTTCTTTTTCAAAATTTCTGCAATTACCATATTCCATGTCTGTTTTGGTCTACCTCTTCTTCTATTCTTTGCAATTCTTGCTTCCCATATTTTTTTCGGTTGTCTTGTACTGCTCATCCTTTGTAGATGTCCCCACCATCCTAGTTGTCTTTGTTCAATAAATTCTAAAATTGGCGTTATCTCTAGGTCTTTTCTTATGTCTTCGTTTTTCATTCTATCGTATTTGGTAACTCTTCGTACTCTTCTCAGATATCGCATCTCAGCAGCTTGTACTTTACTTTTCTGTTTTTGGTTCAATATCCATGATTCACAGCCAAACGTTAGGATCGGTCGGTAGATAGATTTAAATATCTTCATTTTTGTTGTACTAGATATTTCCTTTTTATTTATAAATCTACTGCTCATAGCATAATACAATTTCGTTGTCTTTTCTATTCTTTTATTAATATCAGCTTCTTGCGACCCGCTTTCATCAATTGTAACTCCCAAGTATTGAAAAGTTTTTACTTGTTCTATTTTTGTCCCTTCGATTTGTATCTTCATTAATACTGGTTCTTCTCCTATTGCCATTACTTTCGTTTTATTTTTGTTTATTTTCATTCCATTCTCATTCAGTACAGAGTTCCATATATCTAAATTTAATTGTAGATCTTGTTCGTTCTTTGCCATCAGTACTACATCATCTGCGAATGCGCCTTATGAGATTGCCACCCGCTGTAGGTTCATATGTCCTATTGTAAGTTTTTTTACTTCTTCTGGTACATTCTTTAAGTATTTCATCCATGTACGTAGTAAACATGACTGGGCTCAAGCTTCCTCCTTGTCTCAAACCTTCTGTTGTTCTGAAGGTTTCCGATTCGGTGTTATTGTAGATGACAGCATTTACGTTGTTATTGTATATTATTTGTATGAGTCGTATTAATTTGTTATTCAAGCCCCTTTTTTCCAGAATATCCCATAATTTCTCTCTTGGTACTTTATCAAATGCTTTCTCCAAATCAATATATGCCAAAAATAATTTCCTCTGCTCTTGTGACATCTTTTGTGTTAATTGTTTAATAGAGAAAACATGGTCTTGCGTGTTCTTGCCTTTTATGAACCCACTTTGTGGTTCTTCAAATGTGTCTCCTATTGCTGTTCTTATTTTCTTGTCTAGTATTCGTTCCATTATTTTCATAGCAGTGTTTACTAATGATATGCCTCTATAATTGTCACAATGTCTTCTATCCCCCTTATTTTTATATATTGGCACAATTAACCTTTTTTTTCCATTCGTTTGGTAGTTCTTCTTCTTTCCATATGATTTTATATATGTCTAACATTATTTGTTTTCCTCTCATACTCATGTTTTTAAACATTTCTGTTGTTATCTTATCACTTCCGGGGGCTTTCCCATTCTTTAGTTTCTCTATTGCTTCTTCTAACTCTTCCATGCTGATTTCTTCATCTACTTCTTTGTTATCAACCTTCTCTCTTCTC
>CACRWG010004854.1:0-14306 GCA_902654985.2 Oryctes borbonicus
CTGAAACTTCTTTGGTAATCTCCTAACTACTCTTCCACTCTGTGCTTTAGTAATGTTAGAAATACTTTGCATGTGACGCCAAGTGCGATATGGTCCTATAAGTTTTATAGTTCATTCTGTCCCCTTTTTTGGATAATTGCCATATTCCAGTTCGTTGGCATAATTTCTGTTTTCCAGATCTCTCAATAATTAATGTCTTTATTTCATACCTGCACATAGAAGGACTATAATATATGTAAATAACGAAGCATTGTTTTTTAAATGAGAATAATCAAATAAAATCAGGATTAAGTGCTTTTATGTGTCAAATCCTATGGTAACGACCAGATAACGGGTAGACCCCTTCTCTGGTTTTCCTAATCACAAATGTATTTTGTTTTATCTACAATGATTACCAAAACAATGGAGAAACATATCACACAATTTCTCATTTTGGCGTACAGCGTAAGAAATTATATAACTGATGATTTACTCGAAGGAAAGAGAAAACGTGCTATGGAGATATCTACAAAGCGGTATGGCTCGTACTCGTAACACAATTCAACAATTTTTGCAAGTCCAATATTTTTAAAACGTTAGGTAATTAGTTGTATTTCTTGTAAATACTGAAAGTGAATGATCTCTTAATAAAAGCGAATCGATGACAGGGAAATCAAATTTTACCGCGAAGATGAGTTAATGTTATGAACATTTCTAGAACAAACGGTTTTCTTTTGTAAAAATTAGGCGGTGTCTTCTACATCATGACTTTGTGATACAAACAAACTATGTTTAATGTAATCAATTAGTGAGCTTGTGTGGTATGGGTATCCAAACACACATAATATATGTCTGAGCAGTACGTGAAAGGTGAAAGGACAACGGTAACATTCATAATTTCTGAAGAAACATGATCACTTTGACACATTTTCCTCTTGGCCACCTTATTACAACTTAATTTTATGATTACTCTTCTACAGACGAACAAACATAGATCATATATGTCCAAAGGTCTTCAGATCTTCTCAACAGTCCTCAGTTTCTTCTAAACAGTCCCAATCATAAAGAGAAACCAAGAATTCCCATATCGAAAACTTACGTATACACTTCAATTGAGCCGTGGTACAGATCTATACACCATTGCTATAATATGAAGTGGAATTAATAACAATGCCACAAATACTTAATCTTCTTACATGACGAATAACCGTAGCAAAATTGCTAAAGTAGTGAACAGAGAGAGAGAAAAGAGGGACACGTGTCGGTGCGTAAACCGTGTGCAGACGTAATTACCCCCGACGGGGTGAGATCTCATACGTTTATGTATGCACGACGTTGTTGGCGGTCAACTAAAAGTGTTAGGGTGCTGAAATTGTACATATTTAGCTTGAAGGACAGGTTAGGCTCTGGGAAAGTTGGGTTCTTTCAAAGGAATTTGCATCTGGAAGGATTATTCTGGATGAAATGGTTAACAGACTATTCTGATATAAAATTTAGCAATTAACACGAATTGAGAAAGATTGATTGTGGTGGTGATAAGATTTTGGAATTTCATAATTGTCAACTTCAAAGTTGGTTTGAACATTTCTGAATATTCCCCTTATTGCAAACAATACAAAAGTATCGGCACACTCTGCTTTGCAAAGTGGATTTGAACGCTGAATTTAATCTCGGTTTATAATTTATAAAGTGCTTTCCATACTTTATATAGTCTCGGATTATGCTTTGGAGAATCGAAGAACATTGAATTGTATACAATGATTTGTTTGTTAAAAGTCATCGTGGAAATCAAAAAAAGCAATCGATAACATCGCGTCATTCTTTACACGCCAGCTCTCTCATGGCACGTTGATTATTTATTATATAAGGAGAAAAACATCGAACTAATGTCTCATTTCCCTTATTCGCCTGATTTATTGCCTAATCATTTCTATTTGTTCACGAATGTCAAATAAAGAATACATGGACGGTGTTCTTTGTTATCTCAAGCAGCTTTTGAAATCTTAAAAAGCAATGTTTTGGTGATACCACCTCGAGAATTCAAAAATGTGTAAATCTTAAGAGTGAATATTTTGAAAGATAATTAAACGACCTGTATACATTTTTTCTCTTTCATTGTTTAAAAAGTATCTTTCATATCAGTATACTTGATTCTCTCTATTTTGGTACAGTTATTAATTGAGATTTTCTTTTCAACATAGATACGCCTCTGTATCGTATGAAATATAAGCAATAAGTGCACGGAACACGGTCAACTCTGTCCATAACAGTAGTAATTGTATTGTTCCTCCGTATATGCATTCCATGTCGTTCTTATTTTCTTTCCTTTTTTGCTGTTTTCAGTTCTCGTCGTTGGTGTTCGCTAACATTAAGGGTCTGACGATTACCGTGGTCGATAACTGGTGAGAAGTACTTGTAAATTTGATTTGGGCACTGTTTAATTACTTTTTCGCGTGACCTTCAGCGCTTCCATTTAGTATAACACGAGCTCTTTTCGAAGAGTATGAAAGGATATGGAATATTAATTTTCCGAGGCTAGAATGTTCTCAGAAAACTAAAAATAAACGAAAGGAGAAGAGATAGGGACGACAAACTTTTGTTTTGGTCATTAGAATATTTACACGGTACAGATTTGGTGCAGTCTTAAAAACCGAAGTACGAAGAAACTTCATTGAAATTGGAAAGAAAGTAAATAAACTGGTAGCTATCTTGCTGGATTTAAAGGGGGCCATTTTTTGTGAAACGACTGGTGATTATTTATTAAAATAAGCGGCCTCGCTTACAATTATTTTTTCCAGTTATGGAGGGGTTGCACTAAAAGGAAATAATTTTTCCCTTGATTTGAACTAGTTTGTATATATTTTTCTTATACTCTGAATATTGAAATGGTGAGTACTACCAGAAAGGTTTGTAATTTTAACTAAAAAGCTTTTGTATTTTACAAAAATAAGGGTACTTCTATTAACCGGAGTCTTTTGTAGCACTTCCACTAGGCCAGCAAACGTTACTTATTTCTTTATACTGTGAGCGCAAGCGAGTACCACCTTAAATGTCTTACACAATGCAAACTAACGTATGAGAATAATTGTACGCTGGTACTCGCATGCGCCATATATATGATTGATTGAAACCATTCGTTAGAAATGTTATGGGTTGTAGAAACCTCTGTTTGAAAATTTTGACTTCTATTGAACCATGGTTAACTAGACGAGAATATATTCAAAATAGTGCCTTTTTTATTGCATATTTCACTTCTGCACGCTACTTTAGGTAAAATTCCATTTTCTTTTTTTTTACCTTATTTCAGATAATTCGCTATATCTATTTTTAAAGAATTTTCAGTTGTTTCAACTTTTTTAATAATGTAAATAATTAATTAATTTCAGCTATTGTGATATTAAATTTATATGATTACGTACTAATAATTTTTGTGAAATTTCTAATTGTTACTATTTAAATACAAACATTTTTAGCTTACTTCTTGTTAATGAGGAACGCAGAGCAGTCTACAAACACAACAATAAATAAATGGAAATAAGATGTATCCTAAAAATTCAAACTATTCTCTATGTGACCACCATCATTTTCCAAATGTATTATGATTCCTGACTGAATTTCTGTTGACTAAGCCTTCTGGAAATCATCAAAGTTTATATGACGAAATATGAATCCAACCGTTCACTTCAATTCTTCTATTGGATTTGCATATGCTTGTTCTTTTCTATGACCGGACGTGTAGAAATCTGGCGTATCTCCATGGCCCACTTCATCTACACCTCACTCACTACACTCACACAGTCTTCAAATATATTCGGGCGTTTATGCCTAATATCATTGGCTGAATGTACTGGAGCTCCGTCAATTTGATATCAACAATGACGAAATAAATTTAATTGTATAATAAGATATACTTGCTCGGCAAATCATTGAACCACGTAGGTACGCATTTAAAATAATAAGAATTTATCATTCTTAACATACATAAATTTAAGCTTAATCTTAAGGGCTTAAACCAACAATAAAAATTATAATAATCATAATAAAATTAACAATAATAACAAAAGAAAATTGTCATTAACGAAACGAAATACAAAAAATTCCTCCGACTCTTAAACATCATTACTTAACAAGGTGCTGCTGAAGCCATTCTTAAAAGTTTATACCCATATATGGAGATGATCTTTCAAAAATAGTTAGACGCTAGTGCAAAATTGTTTACGATTTCTCGTGCTATATTAACAAAATAGTATATTATTATTAATATGTTAATATGGTATTCGTTCTAGCTTTAGTGACGTTTCCGAATGCACAAATTGCGCCTTCATCAGACGTATTGCTATGATACATAGATGGTATAAATGAAGAATTATAACATCTAGTTAAATTTGCTTCAGCGAAAATACAAAAGAGTTACAACATACATATATCGCCGGACAAATTTTCTTGCAATGTTAAAGTTACACAGTAGATTAGACATAATTTAGCAATAATAACATGTACAATTTTGGAAATTTATTATGCAAATTTTTAAAAACGGCGATAAAAATTGTAGATTATTTAAAATATTTATTAGTGAATGCAATACGTTCAGGTGTTGCCTAAATTTTTTTTGATAGAAAACAGCTGCACAGACGAAGTATAACGTGACGAGTATCAAGAATCATACATTGATGCGAACTGAAAATAAAACATGAGAAAAATGTTTTCAAAATTTGTTAAATATTGGTTTTGTAATTTTGTCATAATTGTTTGTATAGTTTCAGCGAATTTGCGGACTGCCCTCTTGTATTTTATGTTATCGTTAATTTTGTAAATAGCAGTTCACGGATTCATTCAGGTAATTATAATCGTAGAAATAATGGTAATAACGCTCAATAGCTGAGTAAAATTTGTAATGTTTTACGCGGAGAAATTTTGAGAAAATTTAGAAATTTGAGGTTTTTGGAAATTATTTAGATGAAATTTAGAGCAATTTAGATTTGATTTGAAGAGATCAATGAAGTTTTAAATAGATACTAGAAATTCAAACGATAATTAACTATATTTATTTTTGATGTAGCATGATGCAGGGACGCAATTGAAGTTGAGATTTTATGCTCTCTGATGACATTTTACACCACCTACAATGATGCTTACGTCCGGTATTAGCCAAAAAAGCAGCCATCTTGTTTTCACCCAGTTGGCCATGGTTCCATTAGCAAAATTTTCAAAAAAGAAAGATTTTTCTAGACCCCGGTATGGCTTTAACGATTGGTTTCAATCAATCACCCTATATAATATAATATTTAAAAATTACATTTTGATAAGAAATGACTACCAAGCGTCGACTCTTGATATTATTTCAGAATAGTTAGTTCTAAGTTGAATTTCACATTATCTCTGTAAGTACAGGCGAAGTAAATTAAAGAAAGGCATCATTTAAAAATTTTGGAAAATGTTAAGATTTTAAGGTAAAGCAAGGCCGCTTCTTTTAGGAAACTGGCACCTATCCTTTCAACAACTTGAGGGTAAAAAGAAGTGCATTTAAATGGGCAAAAGACTATTTTTGCAAAAGTTTGCTTGTAAATTGTAATATTCATATGAAAATATATCGGCAGAAGTAATATCTAACTAAAGGACATAGATAACAAGTTACCATCATCATCACCAATAAATAGTAATGAAATGAAACAATCGAAGATCATATAATTTCAATAGTACATCAAAGCAGGCTACGAAAATACTTTCTGTTTCTCCGTTTCTAAATAATAATAGGTTAGTATCGAAGAGTTGGTCGTATTTTCCTCGTCCATAATAGGAAATAAAAAAAGCCAAAGCCATCACCACACGGCCATTACCATCCACATCAACGGCAACAACGGTTCCCCATAGCGGGCGATATTACGTTTGGTGCGCCTTCACTTCTATTTCGCTTATACGCCATATCAATCCGACGGATCTTGATGAATAAAATAAATTGCTTTCAAAAGATCACGTAAAAGGACTTAAACACAGCGTTTTCATCTAGCGGATAGCTCTTTTACTTACCTCATTTTAAGTATTACTTTAATGTTTTCGCTTTAGATCGGACCGAATTAATTCTAACTCCACAAAATGCTTCACGTCCGGCAGAAATGCTCTGGTCGATTGGAGCAGATCAAACTCGAACTCTTACTTTGTCATTACGTTTCATTCTATAACTGGTATTATGATGAGATATGATTATCCCTTTGGACTTTTCTATTTAAAGGAAGCAAAACGAAATCGAAAAAAGCAATGCCTTTTTCTCCCACAAGCAAACAACATGGCGCTTTGAGGCATCGGAATTGGTCAGAACCATGTCGGAGTAATATCAGAGATCCATTAAAAAAGCTCAAAAAAGACAGAAAAGGAAAAAGAAACAGATGACGACTGATGAAAACACAAGAGGAAACAATAAAACTTGATGTTTCTGTGTATGTATGTGTGTGTTCGTCTCCAATTACTGTTCCAAAGCGAATATATACCCCGCACAACGCATCGCGCAACACTGTATTTAAGGGTTTTAATCGTAGATCCTGAAAATAGCATTTTGCTAGCTTTCCTTACAGAGTTAGAGGGCTTCTCGAGTCAACTGATGGTACGTTTTAGCCAACGAAGCCCTTCTTAAGTGACATTTTAATTTCTAAACGTGTAATTTTCGGCTATTACGTTCGGAGCCCGCCAAATGACATATCATTTCTGTGCTTTTTGGGGTCTCGAATGAACTCGCTTTCCCAGTCTTTTGTTCCGATGTTATTATCATTATGATCGTAGTCGGCTTGGCCGACATCTTTTTCTGTTGATTGTTGATTATCAAAGTAAAACAATTCGGAGTAGAATTGTCTTTGAAGTAGATACAAAGAGTTACTTTTAAGGCTACTCATGTTACTTTTTTTTACATTATAAATTTTTTCGTGTGAACTAGTGATGATCCGATGCTTTACGGACTTTACATTTCGTGCTCGAGTGATGAAACTGTGTTTTTGTTTCAATCTTCGCGCAACATTCTGACAAGACAATTTTTCGGCTACAGGCTAATGCTGTACTCTATCACCGAATGGATAGATGAAACGATCTGGTTTAGCGACTATGTAACCGTTTTATACCATGAATATAGAAATAAATTATATGTTGGGGAGAAGAGTTGATTTTGAACCAAAGATTGCAATTTTATTGTTATTGCGCTGTTGTAAATCAATGTCCATATTACCGAGTAAAACTTAATCTAACTATTTTCTGCTTTCCATTACACGAAAGCTCTACACATCCATGGATTACACCATACTAGTTGTTTCCTTGGGAGTGGTCAAAATACATATGTGTAGGTTTGGCAGGACAGTGACTACCCCAAGAATCGAGTAGCAGAGTTGTCTGCGTCGCACTTGTTATTCGGTGCAAAAATACATCCATTTACCATTTCGTAAATATTTGATATATTAATTTGCCTGAGGGGGAAGTCTCAATCCTAACATTTGAAGCCTAAAAAAAAGTAAAATATCATGGTTTGAAAATGTAAAAAATATTGGTACCAACCTGGAATAAATTTTTGTAAACTAGATGATCAAGCCAACACTATAAGCAAAGGTAATACAGGTTTTCTTGCAGTCGATATTATAGGCAATATAGTGTAACTATGTGTTGTAGATGCTACAGATTGCAGAGCACATTCAATTGTTTTGGTTCCTTTGTAAGTTAGAATGCGTTGAGTGTGCAATTCCAAATTGAACCCGCTCTCGTCTTCGTTATAAACATTATCTGCACTATACATTTCGATGTACGGCATGACAAATACTATAAAAGCTTTGATAATAGTCTCAGTTCCGTTGTGTTTTGCCTATCTGATTGTACTACAAATTTAGTTACCTTCGTTTGAACTGCAATATCCACTTACGGGATGATTTCAAATTTTCTAAATTAACTTTAGCATTGGCTTCCAATGCGCGGTGATAAATCCTAAACAATTACGTTTCGATCCATAGATTGTGCAAATTTGCACAACACATATTCAGCAATTTCCAACAACTGCTTTCTGTGTATTCCACCTCTTTGTAAATAATTTTCTCAGCAATATAATTGTCGGTCCATTTTCACATTTCTAAATTTGGATTGTACGAAGGCTAGCGAGCTTGTTTGCCTGATCTCCAATTCAACCGCCTTCCTCTTACAATCTGGATATGTATTACCGTCTTCCAGTTCACATGTGTCTCCATATTCTTCCTCAACGTTGTCTACAACAAAGTATAAAGTTGACTCACTTTCATCTGCAATCTCGGTAGCATGTGAATGAAATGTTTTTTCAAATTCCAATCCATCGTTGGCTTCAAAGGAGGTTTCTCGAACATTCGTATCAATTATATCTTTTACTGCATTATATAACTCGATTTTATGAGGATATTACTTGGATTAACGTGTACCATGTTGCCGTGTTCTACTACAATATACTATGAATTAACAACACTTCATGCACATATCCTGCTTATATAGTGGCCCTGTTTACGACGTGATTGACGTTATTTGCATTCGCTATGACACCTTCAGCGGTAGTAATTTACAAAACATTTATTTTTATCTATTGTTTTTTGAAATAAGCAACTGCCCATATATACCTACGCAGAGCTCCATTATTAGGAACAACTGCTTTTCTCGCTGATGTGTCCAAATTGAGGCATTTTACTATTTATATAAAACGCTAGAACACATAAAAATTGTTTGAATTTATTGTTATGCAAGTGTTATACTTTAATTTTTTTTTGCGTAACCAGGGATGAGGGGCTAGCAACTAGGCACTTGGGCGTAAATAGCACTTGGCCTTTCCAGCTTAACCCCACTCCGTAAAGGATGGGGTTAAACTGCAAAGGTCAAGTACTATTAAGGTGTACTACACTAAGATGTAAATTGCAAAAATCCGAGAATCGTCGAAATTTCAGGGGTAGCCTTCATCCCTAAACGTGAGGTTTCGCAGAAAGGGAAAGCGGCGTTTTACAACATTCGATGGGTTCTACAAATCTACCTAATTTCAATCCGATCGGTGAGTGTTGCCTTGGAATCTTCCCTTGATAGTTAGAAACAATGCATCAATCATATATTTTTTTCTGTGTAACTAATATACATTTTTAAAGCATTACATAACCTACAACAAAGCTCTCTCTTACTCAAACGCTATGCTCAGCTGACGCGTTAAATCGTATAACATAACAGAATATTTAATCTCTTCCTTCTCATATATACATTCATATATATGGCTATTGTTTTGTTTCACGTAATTGTTGTTTAAACACCGCTCACCAGGTAACTTTCTACTAATTAAAAAAAGAACTACGCAGGTAATATATTAAATAACCAAATACAGTGACGTGCATCAAAGTAGTATACTTCTTTAATGAGTCAGCCTATATGTATTTTATTAAATGAATTAATAGTGTTCTTAGATAATGGTAGAAGGGAGCTGTGGCGCGGTACTGCAAGCACTCGAGGTATCGGCACCACACAAAATGTTTAATAAATTTAGATAATATGTTTGAGAACTTCGTGGATCTCCGTGGCTAACTTATTCATGAGCAAGTTTCAAAAAGGTATGAACATTTTCTTAGAGTCTGAGTTAGGAGTAGACGAAATTCTCACGGTTTTAATTAATAAGAGAACACTGGAAACCCAGAAATTCAGAGTTCGATGAAACTCTGAAGAGTACTTTGGTACAGGGATACCATTTTTTTTTAACGGCTGAATCACTCAATTTCCAAAAAATTGCATGATTCTAAAATTCTTCTGAATATCTCGAAAACTATAACAGATATAATTTCTTTTTTAGAAGTGTACATAGTCTTTAGCAGTAAACAGTGAGAAAACCGTTAAAGGTGTTATGCAATATCTGCACCCTGCAACACATACTTACACCATTTTACTGGCCATTTTCGCAGAAGGACCGTTACTTTCGCCATTACTTTCGGAAAAAGTGCATAACAGAGGAACGCGTACCTCTTGTTGCTCACAACATACCAAGTTTTTCACAAGGGTACACTGTACACTGAGAAAAAAAATTCGTCGAATCAATCAAGAATTCATTGGCTCAACCAATTTTGTTAAATATACTCAACACTCCACGTGATACCAACATATTGTTGGTTAAACCTTTTGAACGGAATCAATTTTAAAATGAATATTCAACCAACCTACATTAGAATATAGAATATAGAAAATTCTTGAAAAAGTAAAATAAATACAAACACCAATTGCGCAAATCTGAGTATGTGTTAACTTAAATAAATAATCATATCTTTTATAGAACTATATTTGCATCCGTTGTGTGAAAGAAATTTTGTGGTTAATCTAAAATTAATGAATTTGTCGGTTGTGCTCCAACAATCGATTGATTTGATTTAACAAAAATAATTGAAACAAAGCTAGTGAGTTTTGCTAAGTTGTAAGGTGACTTGGACATACTCGCCAAAGTGCTCAATGAACGTGTTTTTAGTTGAATAAACACATAAATGTGCAACATTTCATAGCTTGTTGGATGGATCAATTCTTTTGTCTCAGTATAGACTCCATATCTTTTGCAAAATCCACGCATCCACTCTTACGTACTACGAGTCTGTGAGTGTGTGGCACCAGAACATTACCGGCATGGAAAACTTGGATCGTCAAGTCTACTTGACGATTTTCCAATTATGCAAATATGAAACCATTTACATACAGGATGCTAAAAGAATGCCACGAACCTAGAAGAGTACTGTATGGTCCAAAGTATGCAAAAAAGTCTAAATGCGCATGGGTCCGAAAAGGGCATTTACGCAACTTTTCATAATATACAAACAAACGATGCATTCTTTTTATTGATATAAACATAAAATGTGTCATTAATCGTTATATCAACAATAAGAATTAATAAAAATAATACACTCAGAATTTAGAAACGCCAGAATTGAGTGAAATATATATTGCAATATCTAAAATTGTTATTATTGTAGATTTTCATACCTAGCGGCCCAGTGCTTGTTACATGGAGAGATACGCAGGAGCTATATTTATAAAGTAAAGTAAAAGCAAAAGTTCAAATGATACTTTCAAAATGCTTTCACTCCATTTTCAGTAAGGACTTTTGAACTATCTTGAGAATCCCAGCGTTGACGCGAGATCTTTTATAAGTGTAGCGTTCACTATAGTTTTGAAATATCCCAAAAGAAAGATATTAAAGGAGTTCAAATTATCTTGCAGGCCACGATACTGGTTTCCCGCCTTTCTACTAGTCTTTGTCCAAAACTGTAAAGATGCTTCCTAACGGCATATTTTTGCCGTTGGTTCAAAGAAATGCCGTCTAAAAGATCATCTATTGTGTTCTGCAGAAAGTGTAAGTAAGCCGCCTGTTAATCGATTTGGTAAAACAACTGAACCTCGTAATTTGTCCCCCAAAATACCCATCCAAGTGTTCAAGGAAAGACGTATCTGATGTGTGGATTCCATAATACCACGGAAATTTTCGTCAGCCCACACATGCGCATTGTAAAAACTAAAAGATCCTTTTCGTGTGAACCCAGCCTCATAAGTAAAAAAAATATTGGTAGCAAAATTGGGGTCCTCATCATTCCGTAGAAACTAGTGGAAAAAAAATAATGTGTTTGATGGTCAGCTGGATTTAGGATTTGCATAGTAGAGGTAAAGCTGCTGGTGCAGGACTCTTCAAAAAGGAGCAGCGGTAATATTTTCAGCTGGTATTTTCCGTAAACTCGTCTGCTATACTCGATTTTTTTTGTATTTTTAAAATAATTGCAGTTTATAGTAAGAATTATAAAACGTTTATTTAGTCTAATAAAATATGTAGTTGCTTTAACAAAAATTGTGTTATTGTCACATATTTTACTATATTTATTGTTGTATGGACTATATATTTTTTTCCGTGTACTCGTGCTAAAATTGTCTGTTCTATCAACTACGATAAAAAATACGAGTAGTTGCGGATGAAATGCTACAAAAGGAACAATAATCCGCAATTCCGAAAGTGTGCTTTTGCGAACTCATATTTATCAAGACTTTTCAGCATGTTCTTGGCAATACTATCCCTTCCTCAAGGTTTATAACACTTTTTTAACACCCTATATGAAGAACAAAAATTTGTTAAATTGATCAATACAGTATTTATTACACTGTTAGTCGACATCTTTGCTTTAACAGGACAGCAATGAAATTCCACGAATTTCCGAAATGTATGTTCCGAATTTATTAAAGATTCTTTGTTAGCACCTTCAAAGGAAACTTCAACGATATTTGCGAATAGCTACCCTTTTCTTTGATGTATCAAAAACCAGTACTTTTGTGAATAAACGCGGAGAAGAATATTACATCATTACGTCATGTATAATTTTCTAAAACATTATAAGTATTAGATTCTAACATTTTATCAACAATAGCTAACAAACAATCACTACTTCATCTATGTATTAATACCCACCGTATTTACCGCTAATTAATTTGCATTTTAAATATTCTTTAATCATGTTAAATACTACACTTACCGCAACTGCTCATATACATACGTACATGTATTGTTATTTGCGAAACCATTCAGCTAAGTCTAATTAATTTAATTGAAGTTCGCGATAGTAAACGCATTATTTAACGTCATTATTCGCACAATAAAGCTCCCCGTTACCGCCTCATAATTGCAGACGGCATTATTTCCATTCGCTTCTTTCGATTATTGTGCTGTACGAACATACGTTGATTAAAGCGTCAGCACGATGTTCCACATTATGTATTCCTATTCTAATTAAAACTGAACGAATTTCCTTCCATCTTCTTTGAATAGCTTTTCTCGACTGTTGACTTTTTTTGATTGGTGTCTTTGTAAATAGAACACTACGATATTACTTGTAAGGTATACTTGCAGAATATTAAAGTGCTTAAAAGGGGGCGCAGGTATGTGCGTATCCTTCGTCAATTAGAGTGAAACTTTGTGAGTTTATAACCTATAAACTCACAAAGTTTATTGAAGAAGAAGAAAGAAAGAGAAGAAATAAAGAAAAAAAGCAAGAAAGAAAGTTACCGTTATCAGTCATAATGGTAACTTTCTTAGCTGCCTAATCTCACATTAGCGGTGTGTAAAGCGCCCTAAGCTCAACACCACCCTTCTCTGAA
This sequence comes from Oryctes borbonicus, assembly GCA_902654985.2. Taxonomy (NCBI): domain Eukaryota; kingdom Metazoa; phylum Arthropoda; class Insecta; order Coleoptera; family Scarabaeidae; genus Oryctes; species Oryctes borbonicus. The sequence goes on from CACRWG010004854.1 coordinate 13,111, forward strand.
TGACTTAAAGGCTTAGCACCGAAAGAGATCAGTACTGAGTTGAATGAAGTGCATGGCACATTTGCTCTTGTGTTAGCAACAGTTTACAATTGGGTAAATGGGTTTAAACGTGGCCGTACATCCACGAAGGATGAACATCGTTCTGGACGTCCAGTGGAAGTGACTACCCCCGAAATGATTGGCAAAATTCTGGATTTCTGGTTTTGGCCACATGAATATCGCAAGGTGTAGTGTTTTCAATTTTTCACGAAAAATTGAGTGTAAAAAAAATCTCGGCAAGATGCCGCGTTTGCTCTCAGTTGAGAATAAACGCAATCGTGTGGTCGACTTTGAGGCTGTTTTGACACTTTTCCATCGCACCTGCGCAGTTTCGATGGCCAAAATTATGGAATTAGGAAAGTTCGAATTAGTACAACATCCACCGGATTTGGCCCCCAGGTGACTTCTTTTTATTTCCAAATTTGAAAAAAGTGGCTCGACTAACAACTGACTAACAACGGCTCACGTCAAATGAGGAAGTCATCGCCCAAACCTTCCGAAATCCTACTTTTTGGAGGGCTTAAAAAGGCTAGAGAAACGCTTAGAAGAGAGTTAAATGGAGATTATGTTAGGAAAGCAATAAAAGTCTACGGAAAATACTTTGTTTTTCTATCTTTTTCTAAGGACTTATTGAACCACCCCCGTTTCACAAAAATTCTTATTTGTGTAAAAAAAATTAAAACTGAGGTGCTATATCTACAGTGGTGAAGAAAACCCGCAAGTTTTTGATTTTATTAATAAAATGCGTATTTAAGGAAATACATTACCATTCGAATTGTATACACATTTTATGCTATGGTAGTAATAAGAATGACACGTGGTACAATGTGAAACATATTTCATACATCGGCTGCTTATAATAGTCTACGCTACATGGTTACTGCAATGATGTTATTGAAAATATACCAGTGGAAGTCCTAAATAAACCACTTGATAACTTTCTGATGCATAAAAAAAAATAATGTTAAAATAGCTTCCTCATGATGTTGATGAAATCAAACGCTATGCAAAGAGAGAAAAAGTACACTACCCACGGACATGTTTCTGCTTACTCGACGTTATCAGCGTGATAAATATGCCAACTGGAATCACTTTCTAACCTAAACGAACATTAACACTACAGTATATACAGTGTGACTCATTTGAAATAGAAGCAT
>CACRWG010004855.1:0-14305 GCA_902654985.2 Oryctes borbonicus
AATTCGTTGTCAGGGTTGTAACTCCCAATGCCACAATGAACACATCGATGTTAAGTGTAGGTGAAACCAATTTATTGATTAAGTAGTTAATTACGTATGCCACGTTTACGTTTAAATTGATTAAAAATGTACGTGCTACTGCGAGGACATCATAGGCGCATGTATGCCATCGATGGCATGTTTGGAGTTTTTTCCAAAAAAATTGACATAATTTGATTCTATGCTTTTTGATAAAGAAGGTTGCTCGGTAATAAAGCAAAATGATAAACAAGTACATGTGCACTCGCATCAGTGGATTTTAATAAGAATATAATAATATAATTAAAAACTTGTCATGCAGTTTCCTTAATGGGACCAATATAGACATACCTCCCCTACTGAATAATATATTTTACAAAAATTAAACTATATAATACGAAATATTATTTAGTTCCTGAGATTAGCAACAACGTGTAGGTGCAAACAGGTTCCGAAAAAATCTAGCAAGTATGCAGACCAGCTGAAATTTAATCAAGAAATTAACAAAAATATATTTCTTTTTTTTTATCAAAAATATATTGTAATAATAACATAATAATATATGAATGGGTAACCGGAACTATTTGTTACAAAGTTACAAAGCCATAACTAATGCTGTTTAACTTCAAGCAGATGTTAAATGTGTGCCAACTCAAGGAATAGTTGGCGTAATTCTAATGATTTTTGACATCGATTCATAACTGTCGACGAAACATGGATTCATCACAACACACCAGACGCCAAACAGTTCAAATAGTCGGTTTTTCGTGGCAAACTGGCGCCAAAGAATGCCAAAGCCACTTTATCGGCGAAAAAGATCTTGGTCACAATGTTTTGGGATGTGCGCGGCATATTCCACATTGATTACGACTAATGGTGAGTATTATGTAAACTTATTGAATGGCTTCAATAATGATGTGAAAGAAAAACGTCAGTATAGAAAAGAATCCTGTTTCATCAAAACCCACACTTGTGTCGTCACCATGGTGAATTCCACGAGTTAAGATACGAGTTGCTTCCGATGCGGATATTGGTCGGTCAGCGATTATTTCCGAATACGAAAACATGGCATGGTGGAAAAAGATTGCAAACGATGTAGTGATTGCAGAGAAAACGCCTATTTTGCCGAGTTAGAGGAATCATATTTTTTATATGGATTTCACAAGATAAAAAACGTTGGACTAAATGTATCAACCTCAAAGGAGATTACGTTGAAAAATAAAATGAATTTTACACATAAAAACCGTTTTTCTTTTCTTGCCAAGGTCAGGTATTTATCGAACTGCCCTCGTAAAATCAAACTTAGATATTGAAGGCACTTTGAACAAGTTGAAACGACGTTTTCCATGTATTTTCGCTAATATACAAGGAATTTTTCGTATTTTTACGCAATGTGTGGCATTGGTGTGGTATTTCTAGGCATTGTATAGCATTACGAAAAATTATTTGGCATTATCATGAATTGCACGGCATTGCTTGGCGTTGTTTGGAATTATTGTGGCATCGGCATGATATAATCCGGCGTTATTAGGACATTGGGGAATTTTAATGTCGGCTAAAGAAATAGAAACTCAACTGATTGTCTTATTTAGATCTCTTTGACAACTTTAATACCTTTATTTTATTTCTGGCCTAAAGATGTGTTTTATATAAAACGATAATTAGTGAAGTAACCCAATTATCTTCTTCTTAAATAGATCACAAAAAAAAACCTTTAAAAAATTGCAAGATAAAAGCCTTAGAAGAAGCGACATTACGTAGACAAATTTCGAACGTAAAGCGTCACTTGATAAAGCGCTCTTGGAAGACTCTCATCTCTCAACTTTATCTGGCTTTTAGTCAACTTCAATCTCGGAAGATTACGACATACGGATACCCTGCGAATAAGACACCTACGTACGTAATACAAAGTAAATAAAATGAAATGCGGATACAATAGCGTATAAATAGAATTTTATAAGTAAATAAAGTAGTGTGCGAATGTTTAAAAGAGATACTGAGTCGATCATTTTGCTCAATTCCCACTTACCTTTTTTTTTCGAGCTGTTTGGGATGCAATGCTCTTCCCCTTGTTCTCTCGTTCTTCTTCGGGATTTGTTTGAATAAACGAACGAGATAATCTTGCTAGCGCGTCAATAGCCTACTCTAAATGAAGCGATTAAATCGTGCGAATAAGGGGAAATCTCTTGATCTAAACGACGGCGTTAACGCTCGGTTTTAAGCTAGGAAAGCTGGGACTACGATGATGGGTATCGGACGCTCACTCACTTTCTCGCACAAGCCACGATAAATCGCGTACCGGAACGTTGCAGGCACCACACACGAACGAAATTCGAATTTCGCTAATATATAAATAGAAGCTCGTTTGTGTGCGTATTTTTTCTATGCGGCGCGAAGGATGGGAATCCAATATACTTGCGAATAGAACCGCTCAACAGTTGTTGATAGGCGGTGCAAATATTGGAGTTGGTGTGGTGCGGTTTGGCTGCCTGACTGATGGTCTTATGGTCAACCTGTTGCGAGCGTCTCGTCGATGGCGGCTGAGAACGTCTCGTCGTGTCGGATGGCTCGACTGGGGTAAGTTGCGGCGTGCGTACTGCGTTTAGCCCCGGACGGCAGACCCGCCGGTGGTGATGGTACCTGCTGCGCCTGCCTGTTCGCCGCCGCCGCCGCCGCTGCTGGCTGCTGCCTCCGCTGCCGAAGCTTGGTTCCTCTCCTCTCACCTGGGAGAGGCTATTTCTATACTATCTCGAAAACGTCACGATGACGATACACGCAGTAAGTAAGAGGGATTCATTCTATGAACTTTGAATAAGCTCCAAAGATAGAAACGGAAATCTTTTTCAATTATAAAATATAAGCAAATTTTACAGGAATCGTGAATACCTCGACAGTTGAGGGATATTAAAAAAAAACAATTTTGGTGGCAGAGCCGGTGTTACAAAGACACAGAAGTTTATGCTACCAACGATCGCCTCACCGTGAAAGGAATTTTGTAATTTATTCTTTTACATTTATACGTAATTTTTTACTGGGAATATTAACCATGTATTTAACAAGGTACATTTACAAGAGAATTTTACGTTTTTTTATATTCTTCGGCTAATAATAATATAAAATTATAATTCAATGAATTAGTTTTAGAAAGTTGCTTGATGTAGCTAGGTAATAAATTAAAAAACTTAAAGGTGAAGTAATTGGAACTATATCTACTTTTATTTAACTTTGTACACAGCGTGTTCGGCAAGGAATGGTTTAAATAAATGTAAAATAAATGTTTTAAATATCCATGCAGAACGCATATTAGCAGTTAGAAGCAGCGTAGTAAATGCCGGTGTGCAGTCTGCTCCATATTCTAGACCACCAATTACTCTTACGCAACGTCCCTGCAATTTAAAGCTTTTAATTAACTGGTTATGATGGCCTCAAATAAGAATTGCGCCGACTCTGATGGATGCCTTTAATATCCAACTAGATATTGTTATAATTGACAAACTGCGACCTTTCACTTTAAGAAGGATTATATTAACTTGATACTACAATCCATTATTATCTTTTGCATTTTTAGATCTCTTCTACAGACGAAATAGATACCGTAGGCCGGATTTGTTGCGACTGATTTTTGTACAAATCGAATCGCATATCCAAGGCAACACCAATCACTACAAACTCCTAAATGCGCATAGCTAAATGCTTGGAATCCAAACTTTCTTACTTATTCATAAGGAACTAACAATTTCTACGTGATTAAAATATAATCAACAGCAGCAAATGAAATACTTTAGTTCAGGAAGTTCAACCACCTCGTCAATTTTAAACAAACTTCGTCCAAATTAAAAGCGATAAAGTTTCGCTCCAAGTTCCGCAGAAAGGACTAACTTCGGTGCTTTATTAATAATGAGCATACGTAAGTTTGGTGATATAAAATTTTAACCACGAAGTAATTTTATTACTGGAAAATGCGATATATATTTTGGTGGAGGTGCATGCGAAGCAATTATTACTAAATAGAATTAACATCGGAGTAATTTGTAGAAATGTCTTTCGGGTGATGTCGTGTAGTTGATTTTTAACTTGACGTTTCGCTTTTTTTTCGACATCACCCGAAAGACATTTCTACAATGAATTACGGTCGTGAAAGCCTACACTCAACTACCGGAGTAATTTCCTTTATATATACCGGATAGCTCTTGAAATTTTACAAAAATAATAAGAGCAGAAACAATTCTTAAATCAAATTACATATTCACTTTTACATGCGTTCGAACCAATCCTCGAAATATTTTTTCCGTTCTCTAGGCGATGCTTCTAAACCATGGTTTTTAAAGGCTTCAACGATAAGAACTTAACAATAGGGAACAGAAACAAGTCACTAGGCAATAAATCAGGAACCATTCAACATTAATTATTCTTCGATCCCCCAAATCAATGCTTGCACGGATATGTTACAAGCATTTAATTTTATGTCCGGCATAATATTTAATTAGAAAAACTGAGAATGATTAAGAGCACGCATGCGGAACTATCTACGTAAAAAGGGAGACAAATTTGATAAATAGAGGGAACGACCTTGTCATACTCTGTTTGATTTATTAGGGCGGACACGTGTTTTACTTTTCGTGCGACGCTGTCGCGTATTTCTCGCATGTCTTAGTTTTAGGATGTATAGGCGCTAAATATTGTAATAAATATTTTTTCTCAAAAGTAGGGAGCGTGTTAGAAATTTTTTTGATCGTACGGTTGATAATGGTGATCCACGCACCTTTGAAACAACTCTTCCGGACTGATTAATTAAACTTGTGAGGTGCGGAGTGTGCCGATACTTTAGTATTGTTTGTCATACTACTCTCAAGTCCTTGCTATCATCATTAGTTTTGCCCTTTTCACCAAATCTAAAAGCCCTCAAAGCTCTGTCTCTGCTTAGTTTTCAACCTTTCGATATTTTAAGCCCGTTTCTGAACACCGGCTTCACAGAATCTATGTTCCACACAAACCCAATTTCTATGTCTAGTGGATCGATTCTATGTTCAGGCATGTATTCTCATGTTTTATAAAACCAGGTTTGCCGCAGGTCGAACGTAGAGATAAGATTCCTTCAACATGGCGTGAAGAAATATAAGAAATATACGTACTGAATAAATAAAGTTATTTGGAACAGTTACATTAATTTAAGGAACAGTTCCATGGCATTATTATTTACTATATTTTACGGTTTTCTGTTCAAATTGGTTTCAACAAAGGGCTGTAAGGCAGTTGTAAATGGGTCACAAACGAATTTCATCTGTCCTAACTTAATAGATATAAATGACGAATTTGGCGATGTACAACATTTTTTTTTGAAATAGTGTATGTACATTTTTTCGAATTTTTTAACTTTATCAAAGGCTCAAAAGTTCAAACAACATAGCAGCAAACATTCTGCACGTAGAGAACACATTGGAGAAGTACGTAAGTAAAAGGGAAACCAGGAGGGCCAACTTTTAGGTAAAGGGAAAGCAATAACCTTAAGGAAGAAACAATTGTTTACGCCCAGTTACCATACACCGCTGCACCGATGAAGCCGGGGACAGATTGAAGAAAATCTCGGAGAAAAATAAGTTGCTGAACACCATTACTAATGATACTGACTATGCCAATATCGAGATGTTCGCTAAAAACGAGCGCTACCACTGGCGAATTGTGAGAGAGGAAAATGATGAAGAACGCCAACAGTTCCAATTGGAAAGACGCAAATTGTAAATACAGTCTACCAGACCGAAATGGAGTACAACAGAGCCGGAGGACACTGAGGTGCACAAGGAGGAGCAGAAAACAATAACACTTCCTTTAAAAAAACATCTAAGAAAATCAACTACTTCAGAAGAAGAATTTGTTAAAATTATTTTTCTGCACGGTTCAGTCGACAGCTTAAGCAACATTTAAATGCAAGGCTTCCAAGGAGTTGGTGCTCCTATTATTTGGCATTCAAGGACACTGCACTGCACCCGATGCTAAAAAAAGGTGTACGAATGAATTAATAGACCAACGGCCGCCTTCCGTAGATGAAACCGAAAAGTAAATGGCCATATTTTTGCACATATATTAAAATAATATAATGTTGTTAGAACGATGTGTGAAATGTACAATACATCCCTGGAGTTTGGTGCGTTCCTCTCTACTCACCCTGTATTGTTATTTTTTCGGAAAACTTGAAACGCTCATGCCTATTAAATTTTCCATATGGAATTGATTTGAAATCCATTAACCAGCACTACTTACCCCACGTATGCATATTTTCATTAACTGCCATAACAACAATCAATCCTCGTAGAAGACCGTAGGCGAAGAAATGAGCATTTACGCGGCGAGGCGCTACTTCGAAAGGCACGAGACGTGACGAAGTTGGGTTGGGTGCGAATTTTTCAATTACCCGACGTGATATGCATTATTCATGGGCGTTCGCGAAGGGATATGCTAATCGACGGTCTGCCATTTCAATTGTAAATTTATAAAAAAAAGGGACGATTAAAAAATGAATTTAATTTGCGGCGTTATGCGTGTAGTGCTCGGCTGATGGTTGGCAGCGAAAGCGATACGAGGGCAACGATAGCTTGTGATCGATTTGAGGGTGTATCGGATGTAAATTAGATGCTAAAGCTGGAGCCGCCCAACTTTCAATATACGTCATATATCTGTGTTTATGAGGGCACACTACCAACCGTAAAATGCAAATCATTCTCTGGAATACGTGTCAATTGAATTAGAGTCAATAGTCTAATATATTATGTCGTACACGAGCTTCAAATAATCTAGAAATTTAGAAAAACGTTAACATGTCGTTAAAATTAAAGCTAGATAGTTTTCTGCTAATGGAACTAAAAAGTTTTGGCGTGATTACAATTAAATAACTCTGGTTCGAGACTCACTTCTTTGGCAGGCGGTAATCAAAAAAAGTTTGGGGAAAATATATAGCGTTAAAACTATGAGCTTGACAAGAAAGAGCCCTTATCAGGGCTACTCTGAAGACGGCAGAACAATGTCCGAAACGTCGGATTCTAAAAATCACACGAAGGGCACACACAGACTGACAAACGACTACATTCACTGCTTTCTAAGAGAGTTTCTTCTTCCGTTTTTTCATACTTGATTATCCTGCACCTCGACAAGATAAATTTATCATTCTTCTTCGAAGGATTTTTAATGAAGCAGCTATGAAAGCTTTCTTTAAAATTTAAAAATATGCCAGGAGCCAGCTCAGCTACTTGCGGAACTGCGTATAATGTTGATGTACTCTCGAAACAAATAGATTTTGTCATGCTTCCTTTTCTGTTGTTTAACAGTCCCAGATTCTGGGTATCGATGATGAAAAAAAAAAATTGAATTGTAGAAAATCTCTTCCTAAATGTAGTTGTTAATAAAATGTAGAAGAAGGTTGCACACTTGTAATTTGTGGAGTCAGTTGGCGGCGATACTTTTTAATAGTATCCAATAAAAAATACCCTAATCGGATAATTTGTGGAAATATTTGCAAACAACCTCTATAATGGCGGCCAGAAATTGCCGCCATCATAATCTGTGATGGCTGCAAGGATAGATTAACAGATTAATTAGGTAGCAAATATTTCGACAAATTAATCATCCATATATGTTACTATTATCCTCATTATTAACTCGACAATTCATATAAATCTTAACAACGGCCTTCTATTCCTTATCTTTGCTTAATAAAACATTGCACTGACAACCATCCTTTCAGCTATCCTCAAATTTATAAGGTAGACAGGTAGGTTGACATAATATACCCAGAATTGTCAACGCGGAAACTTACCAGCGCGGATAAGGTAAACACTTTTTAATGTGTCGCTTTATCCTTGCTTATCCGACGTATTTATGAATTAATCTTCGCAACGATAACAAAAACACGAAATCGGGGAGGAAGCAGAAAACAGGAGAAACGAAACGAAACGAAACGTTAATTTCGCAAAATTAAATTCGCCGTATCTCAATTATAACGCTATCGATTTTCTCCGGTTCGCGTCACGCGTCGCTTCCTTGTCATCCCAGCGTCCTATTTCATCCCGTTTCCATTCGCATTCGGCCATTCGGATCGTCGTCTACCTGGTATCAGCTATTCTTAGCTATCGCAGGGTCGGTCGAGCTAAAACCGTCCTAAAAAAATGCTGAAACTGAAAGTACCCGCAGGGATCATTAAAGGATACACGCTAGGAATACGTAAAAAATATCGAATGTCATTCTCGCATCATTAAAACGCGTCACGTCAGTATAATTACAGTATTTATTAAAAAGTAAAGTTGTCAATGGAAAAACACAAAAAATGGTCTAAATAATATAAGATTCTTTATTTGAGACGCCAACATTTTTCGACTGCTTCCTTACTCTTCATCTATTGAAAAACAGTTAACAGTTAAGGCATGAATTTAAGATGCAAAAGTTAGCTTGCAGTTATGAAGTAATTGTATTAAAAGTAAGTAAAAATTGCAACTTACCCACTAAAAAAATTGAGGGTTAACATAATTCAATAAATTTATTTAACATGAACTGCTTTCCTCCACGCTATTTCTACAAATTTGGAAAAAGAAAGAAATTACAGGGGGCCAAGTCTGGCGAATATGGTGGATGAAGAACAAATTCATACGATAACTGGACTAGTTTTTCTACCGCAATTGGCAATGAGTGGACCGGGGTGTTATCATGATAATAAAAAATTGTTTTCTTTACCAGGTGGAGTCTTTTTCTCTTTAGTTCACCATCGAATCGATCCCATAAATAAGCTAAGCATAGTACGGCCCTGTGATTATGCTTCCGGTCTCTAAATAATCAATTTAGATTATGCCTTGCGAAATCCAAAAAATCGTCGCTATAACTTTTCCGGTTGATCTTTGTCACATAACAACGCAGAAACTCAGTAGAAGCGGCACCCATCTCGCATACTCAATTGACATGTCTACCATATCAGCAATCTCTCGCATTGTGGTCTGCTAACACGATATCATGAACTTTATTGACCATACCGAAAGTAGTCACCTCCATTGGGCCGCTCCTCATCAGAGATGGATGTCCGGCCACATTTGAATTCGTTAAGCCAGTGCGGAAGGTGCATGGTCCTGCATCCAACTTTTCTTTGATTCCTGAATACTTCAACAGCTCTTAAAACAAGACTATTCGATGAGTCTCTCGAAAATATTTTAAAAAATGCGCTCACAGTCGGTAATACAGAATTTGACATAAAGTGCCACCTATCTTCGAACACCGGTATTTCTCATACCATCCTCGTATTTTTGTCTAAATCTAAATACAGTTTTAATAATTTGAAGGAATCCAATGTTATTTATCCAATTAACTATAAGGATTGTTCTGGTTGCTACGTTGGCCAAAGTTCCAAAAATTGACAAATCGCATTTCGAGACCTAGAAGTGATATCCGTAACAACTTGTATTTCACGGTCTTAAGCACTCGCTTCTTCCAATAAGTTAAAGTGCTTAACGTTGAACGAGATTTTAAATGTTGCTTCTTAGAAATGTATTACATTAATAAGCGTCCTTATTCCAACAATTGTAGGAAGGACACCGAAATCTTATGCAAGTTGTAGCATTTCGTCTTGTTTTAGAAAACCTCTGTATACCAGATACAATAATCTGCAACTTTGTGTAAACGAGATATGTTATTTATCGAATATTATCGAATATGTTATTTATTGCTTCCAGAATGACAACAGCCACATCGTACCATTTTTCCAGATCTTGATAGACACTTGATCGAATATGAATCGTTCACCGAATCGCGCGGTGTTGCTGTGTTTATTTAATTTTGGACTGGCTTTTGTTGTATTTCGGTTTAATGAATAAAAATTATTAACATTGCTCTTCATTGGTGTGACTTTTTTAATTCCTATTGAACGATGCAAAATGTTTGGCAGTTTGAAATTTCATACTTACCTTGTTTAATCGTAAATTCGTCAATTAAAATGTTTGTCAGCATGTTTGTATGGTTGAAATCAGAAAAAAAAACGGTGTCAAAATCCAACATGTCGGCGATTAATGATGGCCAGGAACAACTGAAACGCCATACAAAAATATTGGGCACTCCACTAGATAGAAGATCAAAAGTGGTCTTGAGAATATGGTTTTAGTTTTTCTCTGCAAAGTCGAATAAAAGTGCTGGAGGTAAAAGAAGAAAATCAGCATTTTTTGTTTTCTGGAACATCATTTGCCAAATTTAAATCTTCAGTAATAAGTGACATACTCATGGTGAGCACGGTGATGCAAGTTGTTGTAGCAAACGCAAGAGTGGTGCAAACTTCTGTTTCCTACAATATTGTTCCGCTAACTGCAAATTACAGATTTTTCACAATTTTATAAATGTAATTCTTCATTTTTTTCTCTGCGTGTATTTTTCTACTGTTACAGCGTATTTCGTTCATTTTAAATTGCAAAAATTCTTTCTGGATCATTTTTAGATCGCATGAAATGGAAGTAGGACATTCAGCGTAACAAAGTAATCAAGCAAATCCAATAATCCGAAATACAGCCAACTTTCCAGAATTGAAACGATACGCTGCGCCGTATCTATCTTTGATATTTCCTTTAAAGCGAGGATAGCGCCTTATTGTACGCATCTGCATAAACCCGCTTCGGCTGTATCCTGCCCGCAATAATAACAAGCTCCAAAACGAATTGTAAATTCCGAGTGCGTAACCTAGATTTTCCCCGGCATTAACTTTACGCGGGAATTATTCAAGGACAGATGTTCGACGGTGCCGAGCTGATTGTTTATGTACTGCGTGCATAGTTATTACCAGCCATATTGGCGTAACAATATCGGACGTGGACAAGGATAAACACGCGGTTTTCGCTTCACCGTTCAAAGCAGTCGGTAATGGCGCGCGTGCATCGAAGTGAGCTAGCGTTATAGTACGGTGTGTAAATGTGGGAGGGTCGGCTATTAAGCGACCGATGCTGATGCTGGGGTCGTAATCAATATCTTCTCATCGAATCGGCTACCCGTCAGCTGGGTCTGATGTACCGGATGGCTCAAATTCGCTGTCAATAGTATCTAATTAAAGAGTATAGGGAAACAGTATCACATAGTCGCTCTTAAGCAGTGGCGATGACCTTTTCGTGAGGAGGCGAAGGGGAAAAACGATTGTAAAAATATGATAAAATCTCACCTCATTGAAAGAAAAAAAAACACGTTATTAGAAAATACGTGCACCGCACTGGTAAGCATAGCAGTGAATATAATGTGCACAAGGATATTCTGCAATGTTACAAAATAAACCGAAGTTTTTAATTTGACATGAAGTTCCTATTCTGCAAACGGCAAGCTTAGAATTTAGAATTGTGAAGTTCCCTTAAAAACATTAGCATTATTTAGATGTTCTCTCCACGAAATTTGGATCTTCCGTTGTATCATGTTCTCTAAGAGCTAATTAAAAGCACAACAAATAATTCCACATATTAAACGTTTTAATATGCCGGCCAGTCAGAAACAACCGGAAAGCTGTGGTTGAATGTCCCTCGGAGAAAAGAAAGGGTTTATTCGGACTAATGATCGTTTGAATTCAATCTGAGAATTATAATTATAATATTACTGCTAATGTTGTTTTCTTGGTCTTTTGGATGCGACTTCTTCTTCTTTAAAACGGGAAACTTAGTGGTTTTCGTTCCTTGTTTGGAAATACTGGAACCAAAACTAGATACGTGTTTATGGTCAAATTAATGTTGATAATGGGTGAAAAATGGCATGAAAAGCAATTACAATCGTGCACGATAAGAACTGAATTCTTAACTAAAATCCATGGAATGATTCAATGAATCTAATGAACAATATTCTGTAAGCACTAATGCTAAATCTTTAAATTTGCTTATACACTGCCGTTCAGAGAAGTTCATCGGTTAGTAAAAAAACATGAAAAGGTTACAGAAACAAACGAAACTAAAAACCAAATGCAATTTTATTGTATGTACAGGTAAAAAAGACAAAAGTAAATAAATAAAAAGTTATTCTGGCCTAATATAACATACTGAACATTATATATTTTTTTTTTCATCGAAAAAACCTCCTTTGCTGTTAATCATCGCTCGAACTATTCTAGGCATTCTTTTGATAAGTTTTGTTAAAACGGATTGTGGAATATTAATCCATTCATGCTGCAGGATATTCCGTAAATGTTCTTGTGAAGTTGGGCATATTTTTCGGATCCTCCTGTCCAGTTCATCCCACAACAACTCTGTAGGGTTCAAATCTGGGCTTTGTGGGGGCCATGTCATTACTTTCAGGGTGTGCCGTTCTTTCTGCTCCTTTACATAGTTCTTACACACTAACGCAGTGTGTTTTGAGTCGTTGTCATGCATGAATGTAAAGTTACGGCCTGTTATACGCAATCCTGATGGCACTGCATAATTCTGGGGTATTGCAAAATAATTTTCCTTCCTCATTACACCCTGCACTCTGCATAAATCTCCCGTCCCAGCAAAGGAGAAACATCCCCACACTAACACAGAACTATGCCCTTGCTTCACAGTTGGCACAATGCAGTCCGGGATCACTTTTCGGTTTTAGATCTTCGGACATAAACTTGTCGATTTTGCCCAAAAACTTCAAACTTTGACTCGTCACTCCAAAGCACGTGTTTTCAATCATCTAACGACCAATCTAGATGAGAACGGGCCCACTGTAGCCGTTTTGCTCTGTTGCCCCGACGTAATAAGGGTTTTCGAATGGCAATGCGTCCATGAAGGTCCGCTTGTTGAAGTCGACGTTTTACCGTACTCGCCGAAACTTGTTCTTCACGGCCGCGATTGACTTCGACTGCTATTTGTGACGCTGTTAATTTTCTATTGCGTTTGCTTAATAATACAATTCTCAAATCTTCAGCTTTTGTTGTTTTCCTAGATGCTCCAGGACGAACACGATTTTCTATAGTTTCCAGTTGTCCGATATCGCTTTATGATGTCATTTACTGTTGAACTTCTCATATTTATTTTTTCAGCAATTTGTCGCCCCGAATATCCTTCTTCAAACAGCGTAATAATGCGTGAACGTTTTTCTACACTGGTAGGCTTGCCACGTGCCATTTTGAAGTAAATTTTCTTAAAACTTTCGCGCAATAACGACAGGTGCACACCAACACACGTTTAACAGTAAAATGAAGCAAATTTATATCTTTACGCCTGTGATAAATAAACAAGCGTGATACTGCAGTATATTTCCTAAATGTATTGTTCGTTAATAATCCCCAAACGACCCGTTTCAAAATATCGGTACTTCCGAGAAATTCTTGGAATGATAATAAAAGGGACTTTATTGTGGCTGTCCCAATATTTCTACTTTATATAATAATTTATGGCTTTAATCCCTTAGAAAAGAGTGTATGCTTAATATTTTTCTAATTTTATGTATTAATAATTGTATACAGTGTGATATAATAGATTTTTATTGTATGACCGAACTTCACTGAACGGCGGTGTATATTTCATTTAAAGAACGAAGGCACAATACTTCCCTTCATAGAGTATACCTTAGTTGCTATATCTACCCGAAACCCAGTGTCCATTTTAATGGACTCCCGGTTTACAGTTAACAATGAATAAAAATACTGCGCTCAAAATCAAATGTCCATCTCAGTAAAACCTACGGCAGCGCTGTCTGGTAGTTTTTGTCCCACAATCAGTTGATACATATGTATGTTTTATGGTGCAACAACCAACAAATAGACTATAAAAGAATGATTTTTATTTTTTTTTGATTTGGCGAAAGCAAATTCTTTGATTTTGTTTCAAACTAATCGCTAAAAATTTTGGGATAAACGCAAAGATAGCATGCAATTTTTCAATGTCAAGTTTAAAATCGCTGTTTAGATGCTTACTTCCGTCTACAATCCACAAAAACAATTTTCAATTTATCGCCAATAAATATATATTATTATTACTATTATTACTAAGTAATTAAGTAAACTTTCCCGATTTTACTATTAACTTCCAAATTGCAAGGAAGAATGCTCTGACTCGACGCTTTATATATGTTAATGCCAGTGCCCTACGGGTAAGTACTTAAAATTCCAGTAAATATCTCCCATTCTTTCAACTAAAACCCGAACCGATTCAGCTTCATATCTATACAGCTGCATTCGTTGCGCCGGACAAAAACGGTCTATTCAACAGAAATTCGAACCATTTCATATCGGATCCGATACAATTCATTCCACGCAGTCCCATTCGAAAAAATTAAAAAATCGACAGCAGAGGAAACGAAAAAATACGTTTTTCGTTTCTCCCGTTCCTACGAA
>CACRWG010004856.1:0-14302 GCA_902654985.2 Oryctes borbonicus
AGCTAAATCTTAAGATCTAAGATTATATTTTATTTTAAAATATAATCTTAACGAATTCTATTAATATACCGGTTTATTCTAGTATATACATTATAGAGATAAAAATAAATGCAATTGAATACAATATATACGATTGTAGACATTATAACAAGGTCAACAGTAAAGTAAAATATTAAACGAAAAAAAAAAATAAACATACATGATAGAGCAAAAAAATGAAAAACATTCTTGACAATTACACTGTTAGAGTTCGTAACAGTATCTAAATATGACGAATGTGCTTATTATATCATATTAAAACTTTCATAACATTAATATAGCAAAATATGAAGGTTAGTAACGAAAACAATGTTTATTTGTCGATTTAACGATAACATAAATAAACTAGAGTACGTGTGAAAAATCCGCGCGAGAAGAAAGGAGCTAGCAACATGGGGTGACAGGAGAACAGGGGAGGGGTGGTCATAGTCCAGTAGTATATATTTTATCGTTAAAAAGTTCAGGTTTTCTTGCTTATTGGTTGTGAATTTGATGTAATGTAGAAAAGGACATTAAAATCTTGAGAAAACCGAGGGTGTTATTTTCAATCACGCTAACAATAATAAAATAACGACAGTACATTAGTGAAATCTAATCTAGTTATATATAATTCCCAACCAAAAAGTAACCACATCTACCAAAAAGCCAGACCGCAATGTATAGTCAAAGTTACCGAAAAAAGAAAGATAGTATCATTCTGTTTTTGTAGATAACAATAACATTCCTTACATTACAAGCTGTGTAAATAACTTTGAATTAATTCTACTAATTTTCGAAAAAAAAGGGGTAAACACCTTGCACAATGCACTAACAATTTTCAGTTCTTTGCCTACTTAATCTTATTTTAGACGAATCACTAATCACTAGAGCCCAACAAGTCGATTGCCTAGCAGTAGCGTCACTGCGCTGGGTTAATCGAAATAAACGTGTGCGTTATTTAGAACAAAAAAAACAATAAGAGAATTCATGAAAACGTAAACATTATATAATAAACAACCGAATATGCTTAGAAGGCTGAAAAGAAATCCGGAAGTGAGGCTTTCAACGCATGTATCATAGCGTACGTTTCTACAGTGGTCTCTTTGAGACCCGTCCATTGTGGCGTATATATCTGCTTATACGTAGTTCTACATCTAGCACTGTTTTGTACGTGGTCAACAATTTCACACGAATCCAGTAAAAAAGGACAACGAAGTGTTTTGCAATTTTTTTATTGGGTTGGCTACTGAACTGTAATTGTTGTTTAAAGTTTTTAAATCTGCTGTAACTTGAGGATTTTTAAATTGTATTTGCCTTAGCTTTACTGCAGCTGCTTCTTTAGCGTCTAGTGGTGAAATCCCTAATTTGATCTTTCCAAATTTTGAAAATAATAGAATTTAAGAAAAACTGCTTTCATCTGCGCTATTAGTTAACCCACATCGGGATAACGTTTTCGTATAGTGTCTGCTGCAATGTGTAAAGCATAAAGCAGACATGTTATGTACAGCAAACTCGGTTGAACAGCTTTGAATAATTGACCTGTGCGAAACATAACCGCGGCAGCATCGGTAACCATCATTAACACCTGCTTTGGTGAAACTTTAAAGTTGTTTAGTGTTCTAACTAATACATTATGAATAGCTTCGGCAGTACATCTTTGCTGTTTTTTTTTTAGGCTAACAAATCAGGGCGTGACGGTCCTTTCAAGACCATTGTCTGTGTTACAATCGATACTGCGGATTTTTTTAATGTCTGCAGTTTCATTTCTACTTAGCCACAACCGTTCATTTTTTGCTGCTGTTTTCACATAATTCTTAATCTTCTCGCGCACTAACGGCAAATACCTACTTAGCCTCTGGGGACTTGGCAGTTCCCACGTTGGATTGTATTTCTTCCAAAAATCGGACAATGTTTCGTCATTGTCCGATTTTGCAAACGGTATATTGCCCGCACTTAACACCACATAGAAATTCTTTATACGGTCTCACACAGCATAGAAGGCCGGGAAGTGTCGACATGTAACGAGACAGCTCTGTACTCCCCAACCTTACGCGGTTAAACACCACTGGAAGGCAAGCGGGAATGTTGCGCTCTACTAATCACATTGAAGAGAATTACCAAATACAATATACTCCTACTATCAACGTTTAACATTCTATTGGAAAATAAATAAAGCAATATGCAATCGATACGTAATTAGTATCGCAGTTACCAAATCTACAACACGCGCATTCTATCAAACACGGAAAAACAATTTGTAAACAATAATATCAAATGATTGCATCAATAAATTCCAACATTTCAGCACCTCGTTTTCTAGAAAGATTTATTTCAACAGATTAATTGGAGAATATCGCAAACAAAACCGAAGACTAATTGTAAGCTATAATTATGCTAATTTTAATAATTGAAACGATTTAAAAACACCTGCGAAATATCAACCTCTGCAAAAGATATAAATTCAACCATGTGTAATTTTTCCTTTATGAGAGCAGCTGCGCCAAAAGTGCAAGGTGTTCGAATGCGAATCGTGTTCAGGTGATTCATGAATAAAAATCTGTTGCCTACGTTATTTATTTTCCGAAAGGGATGGGTTGGAATAGTTATTATACTTTTCAATAAATTTAATTAAACAATAAGTACTGAAGGTAAGCATCCAATTCCATACGCAGGTGTCATGCGTCTTCATTTGTTAGGATTACCCGTCTGGGCTATTACGTGCTGTTTAGGGCCTCCTTGCTCTTTGGATTAACCGTATAGAATTCAATATG
The DNA here is from genome assembly GCA_902654985.2 of Oryctes borbonicus. NCBI lineage: Eukaryota > Metazoa > Arthropoda > Insecta > Coleoptera > Scarabaeidae > Oryctes > Oryctes borbonicus. Next base: position 2,790 of record CACRWG010004856.1, read on the forward strand.
GTTTCGGATATACATACATTGGTTTTCGTAATAACTCAAATGCTTTACTTTGTGTTTAAATCGCTAAATCTCCAAACTTATTGTCTTTGATCGGTGAGATGTCCCCATCGTTCTTAATATAAAAAAGGAAAAAAAAACTTCAAACAAAGTGCGATAGTTAAAGTACATTTTATAGAATTTGTTACGGTGGCACTAATATAAGTATTGTAAAAGATTAAAATACTCTGAAGGTAATTGTAAGCTTTGCTAATAATTTCATGGCTCTTTTGTAAAACAAACACTCTAGCCGCAGAAGAGCCCATATTCCAACGAATAATTGATTCCGGTGAGACAGTATAAATCAGAAATAAAGCTGGTCCGATAACATATCCTTGGGACATTTAATATACTATTTTATCTTGGAAATACTTAAATTGTCATAGTTGTCGGAATTGGTTTCTTGCATTTATCAAACCTCCCAAAAATGTTACCGTTTTTAAAGCATGGTCTGAAAGATTATTGCAGCTGCTACAATATTTCTTACTAGAGTACTTCAGTATACGATATTTTAAATTGCTTCACTCTCCCTTGGAATTTTAATAATTCAATTAAGAAATAGAGCGTTATTATCACTCTACTCAGCCAAGGAAGAGAGAAACGAACATTTTGGACTTAATTTTAAGAAGTAGAAAAGAAGTTTGCACATCAAATAGCTGCCATGAGAGAGCATATAAAGCGAGAACTTAATGAAATGAAGCCACTAACTGCGTCAAATTTCATATTCGGCCATTTTTGGCGTACGCAAACGGAATAATTTTCTTGGATTCTTGGTGGAGTTAAGAACTTTAATTCTTAAATTATATTTCACTGTACAAAAGTGTACGCACAGGAATTTTAAACGAAATTAAGTAGACGACGAAGTAACAGCGAGAGATTGTTTGCTGCGAAAGATTTTATTGAAATATTTGGATTACGTAAGATTTCTTCCAATAGCTAAATAATACTGTAAACTATTCATATCTCTGCATTTGAGGTAAATGTTCATTTATCAAAAAATAATTGACAAAACTATGGGAATTGAAAAAGTAGAAGAATAAACGAATGATAGAGAAACATGCAAGAATTCATAGATTTACGAAATTATAGACCGATATTTTTAACTCATCGCACCTTATTGTCGAAAGATCTTAAATATAGATAAGTTTTTTTTTTTAACAAAATATAGATTGTTTACATTTATATATATATAAGATATAAGTACCTATGTGACCTAGTCTACTAAAAGTCCCCTACCCTGTGAAAATAGGTTTTCGAGTAAGCTGCTGATAACGAGGGGATGGTTCCGATACAGGAAAACTGCATTTGAGAAACCAATACTCTTGTTCTGTATTACTTTATTTTATAAAAACAAAGATGTTGCCGGCAGCATGTATACAACATGGCTGATTATAATTTCAACTGTTAAAAAATTCCATTTACTTCCGTTTTTTTGCCGAACTTCGCAATTACAGGTAAGTACAAAATAATTGTGAACAAAGACAAATAAAATTATCTTGAAAAGATCTGTTTTAGGCGAATGAAAGAAGTAATACTTTTCAAAACTACTCAGTTATTTCGGACAAGCAAGCGTTTTCTTGAATTTAGTAATTTTTTCAAGAAAACGATTTTCTTGGTTATAGAACATATTCTCTTGCCTTGCACCGTCTACCTCCTGCTTCACGTAATCCTTTTTCTGTGCGTAGTTTCAAAATAACCTAAAAGTGGTTGGGATAAAAATTTTCATAAAAACTAGGTCTGGTTAAAAGTCCTCACGCCAAATGATACGAATAGCTCAAAGAACTTAAATATTAGCATTTATTTATACTCACAAGTAAAGCCAAGATAAACCCAAAAAAGTTACATCCCACCCATTAAGGGTGGGAGCAAAATAGGATTGAACTTTGCAGTTTCCAATCTGCAAACTTTGCCTTGTTCATTTATTTGTTTTCTCTTTGAATTATTGTTTTGCAAATACTTTTTGTCAATCCCATTATGGTGTTGATGAACTATTCCACAATTTTATAACGAAGATAATACAAAGTCCTTGAGAGGAACCTACTTGCGTACAAAATTGATTTTATGGTGGCTTCATTGCGGATAATGGCGAATAGTCTACGATGCTACTTCTATTACTCTAAATTTTTTGGAATGGCTCCATTTTGCCAAAGAAAATGCTGTAGTCCAAAGAATGTTTTGATTCAGAAATTATGTGGTTAAAAATCCAATCATGAACAAAAATAAAAGAACTAAAGCTAAGATTTCATTAACTGACTACGTTACTACAACATTTGTAACAATTCACCGCTATTAATGCTTGTAGTATTTTTACAGTATAAATTTTAATATTCAAATCAGCCATGCCCAGTCTACAAGACAACTATAACTCAAAATGCGGTGGTAATTCTAATATTACAAGCTTTATCAAATTAAACTATGTAGGGCATGTTTAACATATGAGTTTCAAATATCCCTTAATGGCGATACACGAATGAGGTTTGCGTGATAACGAGCTATACGCTTTAGGGCGTGCAGGCTAAAGGTTACCCTACGTTCCAACAGGAAATTAATTGCTTATGTCATCAACTTCCCCATTAAGGAACGTATTAATGATACCCAACTGCAATTTACTTTGTGCTGTACAGTTGTGAAGAAAATATGTGAACATAGCTAACTATTTATGACTATATGCTATGTACAGTAGGACAATAGCCGATAAGATCATTAAATTTAACACCGTTGGATTGAGTATGTATATTTTAAAGAACTAAGAAATAGGGTAATTGTTGTTATTGAAAGTAGCACTCATCAGGGATTAATTCCAGCTATTTGAAAGTTTTTGGTTTGTACGTACATATGTACCATAATATTTTCTTTTGTAATACGATAGAGTCTTAGTAACTAGTATAAATAATTAAAAATATCGCTTAGTGGAGGCTGATTGATTGTTTTGACTATATAAAACTAATACCATAAAAAATAATAACATATATTAAGATTTATGTCTTTTTGCAACTACTTAACACGGGACACCGCATTTTCGCAAACGAGGATGTGCTATAATGTAAAGTGAATTCCTTTATAACACTTTCGCAGGTTACAATAGCGTGTACTTGTAATTGTGTAGCATTGTAATCCGCGACAAGTAATAAAAAAATTAATTTGTGTTAAATCTAGCGCGACCAAATTTTGCAAGCAAATGGAATTTATACGTGTTACACAGTTAATAAATATTTTAGAGTTTGAATATTAGGACGTTGAAATTTAATTGAATTTAATATCAATATTTTCAGCTATCTTTAAGAGGTAAGATAATGTTCAATCAAATTACTCAAGAGCATTATTATATTTATCACTTAAACAATTTAAACACAGTGACAAGTTCGCGTAGTTTATGATTAATTATTAACATTATTATTGGAAAAAGCAGAAGAGAAGTATTCCAGTCTATTCGTTGTGAAAAAACTATCAATTAAAAAGCCGCGTATGCGGTTTGTTTCTGGATAATTAAATTAAAAACTCAGTTTTATTCAAAACACGATATTTCGTCCTTTATTCAGAACTTCTTCTTCAAGAGTTGACTATAAAATTAACGAGGTAGTCAAATGTTGAAACATGATTTCAAAAACATTCATTTATTCATTCAAAATTATTTACAATGAGAGGTAAGCGTTAACGAGCACCCACAATTAGTAGAACGTTAAAAAAACAAAAGAAAACCCCTTTAAAATTGACATTACAATTAAATTACACTAATACATTTTAAAATTCTGTTTTAGACGGCAAAGCTGTTTAATAAACGATTTGAAAAATATGTAACCAAAATTGTAAAGCAGAAAAAAATTGCAAAGGTATTATCAATTGAAAATATGTAAAGTGGATATTTGATCCAAAATAGATTGTTTGTTCTGAAAACTTGAAATATTACAAATAAATTTTAATAAGTTGATCAGTATCTGTTTTAAAGTTTATTGTATTGGCAGTGGCATTGATATGGAACATTTCCATTTAAAATATTTTTATTTTTAACCAAATAACTGTCTCATAAGTAGATTTTTTGAGAAAAATTAAACTCATACATGAATCGTAGGTGGTTAATAATTTAATAAGAAAATTTATTACATCAATTTTTTTTGGGCTAACAAGATCGATTTGAGACCATGTTGCAATTTTGTAAAAATCAAATTAACTTTTACAGCCGCGGTATTATTGGTAAGTATGGGATCAACGTTCAAATTGTCGCATTTACTAGTAGTTTTGATTTCATGACTTTTTTGAAATTTTGACAACAGGTATCGAATAAATGGAACAAGTTTTATATTGTTGATTGTAGGGTACAAAACCTAATTTGTGTGGGCATTGTAGAAGGGTTCGTTAATGTATACGAGGTGATACAGCCATATATTCCTCCAAGGATATATTAGAAGAGCTAATTTGCAATCGAATGAACCATAATAATTCCTGCCAAGAAAAAATCCTGCCATTTTTGTGATTTCTTTAAAAATCCTTTCCCTATTATAGACCATTTTTAAAATATAAAAGAAAATACGACTTTGGAATACTTCCACTTCCTCCAATAGATCACACAGTACCTGCATAAGAATATTACAAAATAGGGAGAGGATTTTCAAAGAAATAAAAATTACAATATCTTGAAAACGAGTAGGAATTGTATAATTCGTATTATGATTCATTCTACTGCAAATGAACATTACTAACACATCCTTGAACGAATACGTCTCTGTAGCAGTCACCCTGTATACTTTTTGGTTTTGATATTACTGTTATTTATTATACGAGTGATGCATTTGCATTGAGAAAAGAAAATGGTTAAACCAATGCAAAATTAGCAATGTTCATTGAATAATGTCAAATAATGTAGTTTAATTCAACAATGTTTCGTTTCTAATCAACGACGTTTCAACGAAGTGTTAAACGCTTAGTGAACATTAGAAAGAGTTAGACAGACATTTTTCCATTAAAATTTTAATTAGTTGATTGAAAGAAGAATGTGCATTTAGGTTAAATTAAAGAGCGAAGTGTACTGGGCTAAACTACTGTTTCAGTCGATCCAACAAATTTTAAAGATTCCGTTAAGACTCACATTATTTGTTCAAATAAAAAGATATTTTGCTCGGAACAAATGCAATATTTTTTTACATTTTTGTAATGTTCGATAACGATGCTGCTGGTATTTAATATAACAAAAAACCAGTTCACCCAACTAGAAACAATTTGACGTTCACCAGGTAGTTCATTTATTTTTTGAGACATTTTTCTCAGTGTGCACCAGATTTACGGTAATACGCCTGCCATAGCAAGAGTATTTTGTAACATTTCTTAGTGGTCTTATTACATCTTAAATTTATAAAACTTTTCTTCTTTCTTTTATCTACTGCTGCTGCTGCTGCTATGTTCTATGAACAGTAAAATGCATTGCTAATTTTGCATTGGTTCAACCATTTTTTTCTCAGTGTAGAGATTTTATTAAAATAACGCACCCATAAATAATTGCTTGGCCGCAAATGTACAATTTTTACAAATAGATAAAAAGCATTACGTTATACGCAACTTTCTTTTTGTAGGATCTGCACAAGAGAGATCACCGATTGAAAATATTCTAAATATTGTTCATATCTTTCTGACAATATAAGCAATCAACAGTAAAGTATACAGTTTTTCATTGCCATAAAAAGTACAACATAGTAATAGGTAATAAATGGCTAGATTGGCAAAGCTAAAGAGTGTTTAGATGTTTAACACGTTTTCTCATAAACCTTCATTCACGAACAGGCTTCTGGCCGATCCCCGCTACCGTACGCAAACATCGCGCGATAGGCCGCGGCGTTGTTTCCGCCGTTGATGTCATCACATCGCCGCAACGCCGGGCGACCACAAAAGGACATCTCGTTGTGTTGACGTCAGCAGAACGCGCGGCTATCCTAAACATCCAGCCAGCGGCGCTCGTTGATATTCATTCATTCATGTGGTCGAGAGTGTATGTTGTGTTTTCCCCCTCTCGGGCAGCCGATCGTCCTGACACTGCTAGTCGTGCCAACCGCCCCCGTATTTAACCCTCAAGTACTATCGTGTTTTCAGGTAACACAACTGCTATCGTGGGGTGTTTTACACCCCTCTCTTTAAATTTAGCTTTTTTTTGTTAGTTATCTTTTTTTTTCACTTTTAAACCCACAGTGTAATAACTAGACCTTTATCTTGCGATTGTTGTAAGGAAAAACAAAACTTTATTTAAAGCAAAACAGAAAATTAGGAGGAAATGTTACATTCATAAAAATTATGTAAAAAGTATTTCTTCGTACAATTTTTTCTTTTTACAAAATTGTGTTCTGTATTGTTAAGATGTCTTGGTTTTTTCTGTTACTGGAAACTATGGTCTTACTCCCTGTAAAAGAAAATGCCATTAGCATTTCACATAAAAATTCTGACAATGACGTTGTGAGGCGTACATTTTATTTGACAAAAAACATGTAATGTGTTATTTCATGTAATCAGATTTTTATAAATTTCTTACAATTTACCTTTGTAAGCATTCTGCGCATTTTACAAGTTGCTCAGAATGTTCCTTGCAGACATGCTGATGACATCTATGACACGTGGTTTTTATTTTCTTGTCTCTATTTCGCCCGCAGATGTGACACCTTTTGTAGGTTCTTGAAGGTTCTGCTTCTTGTGGCTGTTGTTGTGGTGTTTCTAAGCCTAGTAAATTTTTGATAATTGAGTTTAGCTTAGTTGACAATTCTTTTGTTTGGTATCGTCTTTTTACGTGGTCATTGACGAGTTCTCTTCCTAGACGAATATAAAATTCTCTTCGTGTCATGTTAACTGTATGGTCTGAAGTGGCTAAGAAAATTATGTAACTGTTGACACGTGAAATGTCTACCATTGCTCCTAATATAGCCATTGGCCATCGTCTGGTTCGTCTTTGGCAGGAGTACGTCATACACTTCTGGTCTAAAGCATCAACTCCCCCTTTGGTACAATTGTAGAAATTTATTATTTCAGGTTTTGCATTTACTTCAACATTTCCATTGTGATGCATAGACGAAACCAACAAGACACAGTTGTTCTTTTTTGGTATGAAGGAAACCAACGTATTATCGTGCGTAAATCCAAATTTACAGGTGTTTATTGGTTGCTGTTTAGTTTGTAAAAATGCTGGCGGAATTTCGCGCTTATTCTTACGAAGTGTTCCAACATACGTTATACCAACCCGTTTCAATTCATTCAACAGCTCTATAGAAGAAAACCAATTATCTCCTGTTAGATTTCGATTTGTATTGATGATCGGAGAAATTAATTTGAGTACACTACGTGTTGGAACTGAAAGTTTGTTTGGATTGGGTTCGGTTGTCTTTCCTGTATAAATAAATGAATTGATCAGATAATGCGTTTTCGAATCGCATAAGCACATAATTTTGATGCCATATTTTTTTGGTTTACTCTTGATATATTGGCGAAAAGAGCAGCGGCCGCGAAATCCAACAAGCATTTCATCTACAACAGCATATTCGCTGCAACTGTAATTATTCGTACAGTTTGCGTTGAAAATTTCATAAATTTTTGAAATGGCAGCAAGTTTATCACCATTGTCAATCCTGTTCCTTCTAGTCGTTTGATCGTCAAATCTTAGCACTGACAAAAGAAACAAAAACCGTTGTTTAGACATGACACCTCTAAAAATATCTCGTCCCGTACCATCCGTTGCAAAAAGACTTCTAGTATCTTCGTGGTTTGATTTAAACACTCCTGCCAAAATTACAAGTCCCAGAAATGCTTTCAATTCAATCATGTCTACATGTTCAACATAACTTGCCGTTGGTCCATAAGAAGAACTCGTTTCCGTTATTTTTGCATTTGTATGCTCTAGTATTTCATTTAGAATTTCTTCCGTAAAGAAAAGAGAAAATGCTTCAGAAGGTGTTCTTGGAGGAGTATTTACTGCCGGACCCTTTGCTCCCGGTCGAAGAGTGACTATATTAGAAGATCTGGTACGTGAAGTAGCAGGAGGATTTTTGGACCACTTATATCGATTTCGTCCATAGAAGTAACTTGTTCTTGCACTGACATCACCTAAGTCTTCTTCACTTTCGTTTTCAGATTCGACTTCAAATTCTGAACATGTGTCGTGATCACTATGTTCGCTTGCTGCATCACTCAAATCATCATCACGTTCATCAGGGCATTCACTTTCACTAACATCATCGTAAAAGTTTTCGGCAAGATTTGCTAATTGTTCATCAGTTAGAAACTTTATCATATTGTTTTTACTATTCAATACACGTATTATAGAAGGGAAATAAGGAACAAGTTGACGACGCTCTGGTTTGTGAGGAACTGAGTAAGAAATTTGTTTGAGTCGAATATTTATACGCCGTACAGAAATCAGGGGAAATGCCACTATTTGATTTGTAAAAAATCACCGAAGTCGAACATAAATGAGTGAATCCCCTGTACATGTAGGTACTATAATAAAAATCGCCGAATTGGAACGTATATAAGTGAATCCCCTATACTTACATGCACAACAACATCTGTGATTTCCCCAAAAGAGGACGAGGGCTATTATCACTATAAAATTCTAAATCATTGGTTAGAATACACTACGCTATTTTTGAAAAAAACAAACGTAATTGCTATCGTGGGGTGTTGAGACACCCCAAAAGCTATTTTTTGCTAAAACTGTAGAATATGGTAAATAATAAATTACACTATATTACATATCTCATTTGCATAGGCGAATACCTGGAACCCTAGAAATGTGACAAAAATAGTTTTAGAAAAAATTTTAAAAAAATGACCTCTGGGGTTCCGAAACACCCCACGATAGCACTTGAGGGTTAAATATAGTAGCGTTTCGAGGGAGACGGAGAACGGGCGCGGGTAGCAGGGAGGGACCGATACGTTAATGTTATACCGGATGGACGTGAGGTACCATAAAGTTAGCGATCGGTGATGAGGGAAATCTTCCGTCCGGTTATTTATCAATGGCCAACTGCCACATGTTAAATACGTGTAGGTAGGTATTTCCAAGTAAATTTGAACATTCCTTTAAAGAAAGGTTTCTTGGGTTCACCTAAATTTAAATAACTTTATTTCAAAGACCAGAACACTTTGAAATATGATAATGCAAAGTAATGCAGATTCTGATAAATAAGGACTACTACTATTATGCTTATAGTGCTTTTCCTGGATGGGCAAATAAAGTTTCGAAACAGAATCTTATACGTGGGTCGATCAAGATTTCAAAGAATCAAGTACCCATTTATGTTTTACATCTTGTTATTCTTTTTCTTGGCCTTGGTATGGAGTTCACTGTAGAGAAAGAAAATTAAAATAATTTTAGATATTTTGTTAACCAGGAAAGGCCAAACTAGTTATACTGATTGCTTCTTCAAAGGTTCACACGCAGGAAGATATCTAAACTTTAACTTTATTGTACGATTTAAAATATAAAATTAGTATTGCAAACAATTCAGTTGATCGGTATTATGCTTTCTCCGAAAACCAAAACTTTCACAAAAGTTTAAAAAAAAAACAAGGGCATGCTAAGGAAAAACAACTACCCGGCAGCATTTGCTAACAAACGCACGAAAAGAGTTATTCAAAATTAAAATTACAACAGAAAATACATCTGAAGAAGTTAACTCCAGAAACACCAAAACATTGTATTACACTAAAATACAACCCAGAGCTATCAAAAATAATTAAAAATTTCTTGAAACAAAAGCCGCAAACGAAACGCATGTTCTATACTCTTGGTTTCCGTGTTCGAACCGCGTCCTTGTTGCAGCTTCTGCCGACGTTTCGCTCTCACTCTTATGGGACAGATTCGGGAGTATTACTGCACACTGGCTGGGGTTTTTACGGGTCAATATAGCGGAAACGGATCAACGAATCGTGGCAGTTACTAGGAGGTTTCATCAGTTGGTATTTCCATGATGTAAGGGATAGCTGTCGTGGCCATTTTACTGGGATGCACAGTCTGCGATAGATCCCTAAAAAATATACTAAGTACCTCTGCAAGTGGGGTTTACTAAGGGCCAATTATCGTTTCATTTTGAATTTTATATTGCAACTGGAAGATCGTTAATCGAAAGCATTGAGATAAACAAACATGAAGTCATATTCCGAAGTTGAAGGAAGAGTGGGTAGGAAACACTGTATATGGAAAATCTACGATACGATCGAAAAAGAATGGGCGCTTTAAGAAGGTAAAGGACATTACCAGAATCTTATCTGGTGATTTACTAGAAAATAGTGAGTGGACAGTAGATCACATTATTAATTTTTAAAATGCTCTTAAACGAGCGTTGACGTCCATTGTGTAAACACATGTTTTCCAATAAGCGCGCCAATTTAGCAATAGGAAACGTTGAGAAATGTTTGCTTCTAAAATCTTCTGACGGCTATGCTGTAAAAATGTTATAAATCAACATAAAGAAATACTTCTTTCTATGGTATTGCATTTTTTCCTATTTCTAGTACTTTTTATTTGCATATTTTCCAATTTTTTGGCACGTATTCCGGTCTTTAATTACTATTATGACATTTTTAAAAGCACTGTCATATCGGTTGTCAAATATGAATAATACGTAACACTTAGCATGTTACCAATAACGTTTGGAAATTACATGTTTAGTAAATCATTTCAAAAGATCCTCTGTCGTATTCCGTATTTTGGAAGTTACCTGAAGGCAATCAGCACGGTTTCAAGGAAATGGTTACCTACCAACTTTTTCAAAAGTTCAAAATTAATAGTCAATCAATTAGATGATGGCGTGAATACCTTATTCGTAAAAACTTACTGTTCGAAAGCTCCGGATTGTTCGCAAAAAGACACCTCAACTGATTCAGATGTACCATTAGTGCCAACGGAAGCAAGATATCATTACCACAAAGAAGTAGAAGACGCCATAAACAAGCAAATAGTTGCCGAATTCCACGCGGCCTTTAGTTATTTAGGAATGTCCTGTTACTTTGGCCGAACGAACGTGGCCTTGCTCGGAACACAGAAATTTTATAAGACCATGTTTGACGAAGAAACGGAACACGCAATGATCTTTATTAAGTATCAGGAGATGAGAGGTGGCCACGTAAAGTTAGAAAATATAGAACCAGTTCATTGTAACGAATGCTGCATTTTGAAATCCTTAAAGATGTCTTTAGGCATGGAAAAGCAAATAACCGACAAACTACTAGAACTGTACGAGTTAGCGGAAAAGCACGAAGATATACCGACACTAGACTTCTTGACATCTGAATTTATCCGGGAACAACTAGAATCCGTAAGAAATTTGGGAGAACTGATCTGTATCGCTGAGAAGTTAGACGAATGCGGATTAGCTGAACATATTTTGGATCAAAGGTTAAGCGCAGTAGAAACACATTCTGGATAATTTCGTTATAAAAATGAAAAGTAAACGTAATATTGACTTGATATTTGTTGCATTATCTTCCTATGCAGGGGTATATCAGAT
>CACRWG010004859.1:0-14233 GCA_902654985.2 Oryctes borbonicus
CTAGTGTTCTTTTGGAAGGCGCATTTTATCCAGGACCTGTCTTACTGTACTTTTGGAGGGCGCAAGACCCGAATTTTGATCTTTTGGAGGGCGCATTTTATCCAGGACCTGTCTTACTGAACTTTTGGAGGGCGCAAGACCCGAATTTTGATCCTTTGAGGGCGTATTCCGGCCTAACAACCGAGTATCGAATACGGAGCATGTCTGACGTCCCCCCGCTGGAAAGACCAGGGTGCCGAGGCTGACATATTAGTAACGACGTACAGATAAGTGCTTCTATAACTTTCGTACCGTCCCCAGGAGAGGCGGGAAAAACAAAGACTATATATATATTTTTTAGAAATTTACCTTTACCTATTAGATTTAATATTTCAAATCAAAACTTTTGCCATTCTCTTTTTTTCTTTTTTTTAAACTTTGTTTAGCGACAATCAATATCTTAAGAGAAACCAAAAGTTATAACACAAGATCTTGGAGGCTAAATGGGTAGACCCAATTTTATAACCTATTTCAAATTTACCCGTATTTTACATTATCCTTTTTTATGTTTTGATCCTTGTGGATTCATTAAATCAACTTCTAATCTATTTCTTTTCTTTATTTATTTAGCTTTATTTATATAGCTTCAAATGCGAATATTTTATTCGCCATTTATCTTATTGGGTCCTTGCAAATCTAAATTAAGGTTATTGAACTTCTTAGTAAGATCGGCCAAAAAAGCAGTAAGTGTCTACCAATCATCATTTTGAAGTTGGGGATATTCTTTACTCATTTTGTTGCAAGAATAGAACTATTTAGAATTTTAAATTAAGGAACCGTTCTAGAACCTGTCTCTTGCTAAATTAATAAAGGATTGTATATCAACTCTTTCTAAGACTTTGTTCCAAAATTTCTCAAATAGTAAACAAATAATGGCTGAAGTAAAAAAGCTTACGCTTCCTGAATCAACCTATCGCCGCCACGTTAAAGATATTTCAAAAAACATGTTCCAGGCAATAATCAACCAACTGAAAAATTGCAAATACTTCAGTCTTGCGTGTGATTCTAGTACCGATATAACTTCCATGTATCAGTGCTCAGTAGTTGTGAGGTACCGCAGAATGGACAGGATCATAGAAGATTTCTTAGTCGTCATAACCATGGAGGGTCATACGACAGGTTATAATTTTATAGATGCTCTGAAAGAATTTCTGGAAAACTATCGATATCAGTGTGTATTGCTGGTTGTCCGCCAATGGTGGCGCAAACAAAGGCTTGATTGCCTTAATGAAGAAAGAATGGAATTTACCTAATTTGCTACCCATTCACTGCTTGTTGCACCAAGAAACTTTGGCTTGTCAATTTTCGAATAACAAATTGAAGGACGTGACTGTTATAATCATTATAAATTTCACTCGCGCGCGTGAACTTAATAATTCAAAATTTTAAGAATCACTTGAAGAACTACAAGCTAATAATGACGATGTAGTCCTACACATTGCTATCAGATAGTTAAGCAAAGGGAAAATTCTAGAACGGTTCTTTTTAAATTTAACATTCGAAATAATTCTGTTCTTACAACAAAGTGGTAGAGAATATCCCCAACTTCGAAACGATGGTTGGTGGACACTTACAACTTTTTTGGCCGATATTACTACGAAATTCAATAATATCAATTTAGATTTGCAAGGACCCAACAAGATACTTTATTATATGTATCGGTTTGATGAAGCTACCGCTAATGTACGTATCGGATCGAGCGCTAAGCAAGGAATCTCCACCCATCTGTCCCATTCAGTTACTGTATAGCAGTTGCCAGTGTCGTATCGATATGAGTTCCATGGGCGAAGGAAAAGTGATTTCTGGTCAAGCGCGCGAAATAGTTTTTAATGCGCTTAATTATTTTTTTGATTTAAAAACCACAGAACAGTCCTTATTAGATATAAAAGAATGTGTTTCGAATGCAACCGGTGTATCAATAAGAAGTATCGAGCGGATTGTTCACGAAGGCAATGCACTTCAAAGTACTCCTGGAGAAAATAAATTCCGCAATCCGGGCAAGAACAAAAGATCTGCGCAACATAATTTATAATTTCCACCGTACAGAAGATTGTCGTTTTACTATAGGAGGTAAACAACACATAAGTATCGGCACCCTCCGCACCACACAAGTTTAATTTATTATATAGTAATATAATAATTAGTCCGGGACGGCCGTTTCGAGGACACGAATGGTCCTCATCATCAACCGGTGACCGAATGAAGTGAGAAAAAACTTTTTCTAAAACTAAACATGCATGTACTATCCCTACTTCTTAGAACAGATATCCTATACAAGTGCTTATTTCTACCCCCTGTACGCCTTGAAGCTACGACGTGCGAAAGATAACATGCATGAACTATCCCTTCACCGAGAAGAAATATTGTATTTTACAAGTGCCTAATTCTACCCTCTACGTGTCTTAAACTACGACATGCGAAAAACACGGCCAGATGGACGGGAAGATCTCTTTTATGGCCCAAAATATAAACGAGTGCCAGCCTACTGCAAAAGGTCAAAAAGGACAGAGTACGACAACGGTCCGTTTTCTCGCTTCATCAGATTTTTATTACTTTTGATGTAAACTGTCTCGTACGCATCTAATTCTCGCGGCGACGTTACGTTTTTAATCAATTTTAAGTCTTCTAATTTAATACTATGTCCTGTTTCATTTATATGTTGTGCCACACTCGACGCGTCCAATCTGCCGTAGCGATAATTTCGTAGATGTTCTTTGAATCTAGTTTCTATCGCTCTTTTTGTTTGACCAATATAGGCTTTATTACAGTGACTACATTCAATTTTATAAATACCCGACCTTTCTCCCATTTTCGGTTTATCTTTAGGATTACCGAGAAGATTTTTGAGTGTGTTGCGCGAACCGAAACATACGTTCATATCTTGACTCTTCAAAACCTTCCCCACGCCTTTCGATATGCCGTGAAAGGGGAGTTTCACGAATTTCTTGCTATTAGTTTCTACCGGAGTTAAGGTCGTGGAATTTCTTACGTAAAGCCTATGTTGGACTTTCTTAAGCATGCGATCGACTTCTATAGAAGAGTAACCGTTATAAATAGCTACGTTTTTTGTGAATTTAAGTTCTCTGTTAAATCCACTTCTACTTAGAGGGAATTTAACCAATCTATTAATTAAGAAGCTAATCGCGGCCATTTTGTGTTGTCCACAGTGGTTAGAGTCGCTCATAATGACCTATTCGTATTGGTTTCCTTTCTATAGATGTCAATTCCTAGTTTCTTATTATTTTTATTTTTAATCACTAAACTATCTAGGAACGGAAGTTGATTGTTCACTTCTTCTTCTACTGTGAATTTAATGGTTTCAAATTTTGAGTTGAGGGTCGCGAGAAAATCCGGGATATTACTTTTCTTAGTATCAAAAACCGCGAAAATATCATCGACGTAACTATGCCAAATTCTAGGAAAATATGTGGCATCCGCTCTCATGCATGTCTCAAACTTGCTCATGAACAAGTTGGCTATGAAGGGGGACAGGGGGTTGCCCATTGTTGTACCTTCTAATTGTTCATACTATAGGAGCTTTACATAAGAAGGTGCGAAAGGAATTAGAATGGGAGGGATAGGAAACTTCGCTGCGAAAAATTGTGAGATATGGGATTCTTATTTAGGTGTACACAAAGTAACAGAAAAATATTAATCTAACGAATGGATATTAGGTCGCGGAGAATATTTTATTCACAGAAAATATTTTTTTTCACAATTCAGTGGTCATACTTCGTAGAAAAAATGGAGTGATAGTAGTGCAAATGGTCTTCGAAAAAATATATCAAAAGGGCAAAGATTAGTTATAGCACACGCAGGCGGTAGTATGGGTTTTCTTCAAGAATGCTTACCAATATTTAAATCTGGCTCAAGAAGTGGTGACTACCACGACGACATGAACCCAGAAAATTACGGAAAGTGGGTAAATGAGAAATTAATCCCAAAACTGCCTGACAATTTTGTCGTTGTTATAGACAACGCTCCGTATCACAATGCTCAAACAAACAAAGCACCTACATCTGTCAGTAAAACAATAGAAATGGTTAAATGGTTAGCGGCTAAGGGGATTCTCTTCGGCACCAATATGTTGAAACCACAATTATATGATTTAATCAAGTCACATAAAGAGCGCTATATTACTTTGAATTCATTTGATGAATATTTTCGACAGAAGGGGCATACTGTTTTAAGGTTGCTTCCATATCACGCAGACCTCAATCCTATTGTAATGATATGAGCACAGATTAAGAATAATGTTGCAACAGGAAACGTAACATTCAAATTAGATGTAAAGAAAATCACAGGAGTTTCCAAAAATATCAATAGAGGATTGGCAGAAACGCTGTGAACACGTCATGAAACAAGAAGAACATTTACAGAAGCAGATCCTGGTTGACGAACGCTGTAAACAGCTTATTATTAATTTAGATAAAGATAGTGATGATGAACTATACTCCGATGACAGTGATTAGTTTTACTTTCTTTTAATTCGTTGATTTTATAACCCCATTTAATACTGTGTATATTTCTAGTTTTATCATCTATATTATGCTACAATGTTGCTTGCACTTTTCATTATTATTGTATCTTACCGACCGACAACTTGTATATTACATATGTAACTTGTGATAATAAATATTATTATTATTATTATTATTATTATTATTATTATTATTATTAAGTTTATAAATCCCATTACCTGTATTGGATTGAAACAACAAATGTTTCGAAACATCTATTAATACATTAAACAACTATTAGTAAATTAAAATGCAATTAAGTTTAAAAGGAAAATATATATATATTTCAAACATAAGTTACTTTCTTAAATATAAATTTAATTAAGAACTTTCAGGTACGCCTCTGATACGGAAACATATTTAAGAACGAATAAGACGTAAGCTACCCTTCTTCTACCTGCTCAAACTCACTCCCACCACTCGCCAACTAATACTGCGGGAGCTGTTCACAAAGAAATCCATATAATATGCTGTTTATGTATTTCAATTTTGATATTGTTAAGTGTGAAGAACGTACAGTTGCCTTTTTATTATGTCGCGCCATCTATGATGTAAACATAATAATAATAGTAAGTAATATATATATAGTAGAAATGTCTTTCGGGTGATGTCGTGTAGTTAATATTTTACTTGACGTTTCGCTGACCAGCGGTCAGCTTCTTCAGATTTCTAAAGACTGCTGTTGTTGTCTTTTGCTCCTCGCAACAACAGCAGTCTTTAGAAATCTTCTGAAGATGCTGACCGCTGGTCAGCGAAACGTCAAGTAAAATATTAACAACACGACATCACCGGAAAGACATTTCTACTATGGATTACGGTTGTGAAAGCCTACACTCAATATATATAGAAGTGTGTATGTGTTAAGATATGTTGTAACCCTTTTTAAATATGTAAAATATAAGATAAATACAAGAGTATTTTTATTAATCGTCCAACAGATATATACGAAAGAGTACCATATTTATCTCATCTTGTGTTCAAGTGTTTATTTGATAGATATATTTTGTATATCTACGTACATGTTTAATTTGAAAAGCAACTGATTAAGCGAATAAAGAGATAAGAATTACATGTCCTTTCGCATCACAAGAAAGGTACACCGAAGCAAGCAACTAGCGGCATTGTTCTTCAAACTAGAAGAACGTAACAGTTAAAAATATTTTAGTTCCACAGCGTATTGAAGAATGTAACATTTCAAAATTGAATTGTTATTAGAACGTAGAAAATTTTCTAATAAACGGGTTGCGTGAATGACGGATTTCATTATAAAAGCTGTAAGTTCATTAACGCGCTACACGTCCTTAAGTATTAACACAAGTCGAATACATATATCTCGCATCGCTGTGGCTTAAGTTAACGAAACCGTCTTAGATAAGGCAAAAGAATAATGGAAATATGAACTTACCAACGCAAAGCCAAATTAAGGATGAAGTCTTGGATTCTGAATTAATAAAACACAAATACAATAACAAAACAAGCGAAATATGCACGACAACAGTGGCTCCGAACTGCGACGATTGTTTTGTGAAAAAATTCAGAGAATGATATGATGACGGGAATTTTGTGAGTGTACATCCGCTATGATAAGTATATACAGCTCAACAAGCTTCTCCAATTTGTATAGATATATATGATAGATAGATATGTCTGTATATTATTTGGTATTCCCCAATGTATTTAACTGTTTACTTGATGATATTTTATTGCAACCTGCAGGCTTTGAAAATAAATAGGTACTTACCAATTTATACCGGCTTATATGCAATAATAGATAAGTCTTTTAGACAAATATAATACAATTTTACTATTTGCGGCAAATTGAAAATTTGTCATGGAATGTATGAGGGACGTCCAATAAATACCCTTGACAAGAAAAAAATATTTTTATGTGCAAAATTCATTTTATTTTTCAACATAGTCTCCTTTAAGATCGATACACATACTGCAACGGTTTTCTATCTTTTATATCCCATCTAAAATATTACTAACGCATTACCTACAAATTCACCAATTATTTGCACAACACTATTGTGGAATTTTGTTTAATTTTATACTATCATATACAATTATTAAACACTTGTCCTTGGATATGGAATCTTTAAGATCCGGATTAGAGTGATGGATATATCTAAAAATATCCATACAGACCACGAAAAGACAATATTTCAGTACGCTTAAATCGAGTTTATGTAATAAGTAGAGCGCAACAAGTCGATTGCCTAGCAGTAGCGTCACTCCACTGGGTTAACCGAAATAAACGTGCGCGTTACTTAGAACAAAAAACAAATATGAGAATTTATGAAAACGCAATGCTTAGATGGCTGAAAAGAAATTCGAAAGTGAGGCCTTCAACGCCTGTATCAGCGTAAGTTTTCCAATTTCAAATCCAGAAAACTCTACAATCCCACAGTCTCTTCTGGTCTGGTTCGGCTACCTTTCAATTTCCTATTCTTATAAATCTCGTGTCTTCTATTGCAGATCTCATCCATTTCTTTCTGGGAGGTCCATTTAACTCATTAATATAGTTTAAAATGGTCACTGTTCACTAGGCGTTCACACCAATTGAACACAGACTTGTTTGCATGATAGCTTTTCTATAGTCGTTTTTATGGTTACAAATTTCTATATGGTTTGAGAGAAATGTCTATATCTTTCTTTCATCCCATCAAACGCAAATTTCAATAGATTCTAGCCGGTAAAACAGAAATAATAGTAATTTTTATATTGGAATGATCTAATCTTAAAGCATCGAATATTGTTCTAAACGAATTGTTATAAACTTAAAGTTTTCAGTCATGGATAGATCGCGACAAGTCGATTGCCTAGCAGTAGCGTCACTGCGCTGGATTAATCGAAATAAACGTGCGTGTTATTTAGAATAAAAAACAAAAGAGAATTTATGAAAACGCAAACATAATATAGCAAGCAACTTACAGAATGTGCTTAGATAGGTGAAAAGAAATCCGGAAGTGAGACTTTCGACACTTGTATCATAGCGTATGTGGTCTCTTTGAGACCCCTCCGTTGCCGCGTATATATCCGCTTATACGCAGAAAAAGATCGTTCTACATCTAGCGATGCAATATTCGCGTACTTAAAGTGGCCTTTGAGTTTGTATAACGGATCTTCCGCAACGCTATTGTCGAAAAGATGGCGTAATCTAGAAAAATCGACATTTTTACGTAGTATAGTATTAAATTTTTCTCTGACTGAAACACTGTTTTCGTCATCTAAAGTATGTAGCACTGTTTGTACGTGGTCAACAATTTCACACGAATCGCGTAAGGACAACGAAGTGTTTTGCAATTTTTTTTATTGCGTCGGCTACTAGAACGTAAGTGGCGTTAATTGTCGTTTTAAATCTGTTGCAACTTAAGGATTTTGGAATTGCATTTGACTTAGCTTTACTGCAGCTGCTTCTTTAGCGTCCAGTTGTAAAATCGCTAATTTGATCTTTTTAAAATGTTTAAAGTAATAGAATGCTGCTTCTAACCACGTACCCCATCGTATAAGAATTGGCTACGGCGATTCCGGTATGTCAGGACACAGTGTACAAAATAGCCGAATATGTTTCGGTGATTTAAGAAAAACCGCTTTCGTCTGTGCTATTAGTTGATCCACATCGGGATAACATTTTGGGATAGTGTCTACTACAAGATGTATAGCATGAAGTAGACATGTTATGTGCAGCAAATTCGGTTGAACAGCTTTGAATAATTGACCTGCGCGAAGCAGCGGTATTGGGCATATATTAATGCACGATCAACTTTCTTATTAACTGGAATTTACCTTTATTTTCCGAAATTGTGGAAACAGTCGAAGTTGTCAAGCTATACTTTCTACAAATGACAGCGTTGTCACCAACACTTACAAAGGTACAGAACTACAATATTACGACTGACATGAATTCATCATACGTTGTATTGCAATTACTTTCTAAATAACATTACATAAGCTTTTATTCTACTCCATATTGCCGATGCTTGCGTTACCGTAAAGTAATATCGAGAATAAGATAACATTTATGCAGACCTAATGTCGGCCCTGAGTGTATAGAATGCATTGTATAGCGGAACATTATTTACATATTAATTCAATTTCAATTTATTGAAAAAATTCTGATAATTTATTTGGCGAATGCTTCCTTGTTTAGCCTCCATTGCGCGCTGCCGTAGCATTCCAGTGACAACAATCTCTTTCAGAGAATCATCAATGGAATGTCATTTAATCCTCTTTAGTTTCTGAGCCTCTTGCGACATCAGCAAGATTGTTATCAACGGAGCAAGAAAGTATGTTTTTGCAACATTTTGCTGTCGCATCAAGCTTGTCCAAAGAATTGACAAAGAAAACCCCGGCATCCTTCCAGGTGATATTCTTAAGTGAAATGTAATTTTCTTCCAAAGACTGCTTGTTAGTTACGTCTTCGATGCGAGGCTAAGAACAATGTTGACTAATAACATTGCTTTTCCATTTTCTATTGAGATTATTCTCTTCTTGAAATTGCAATGTAACTGTAAATCCAAAAACCAACCATTAATATATGAACTACCGTTTATTGGAAAAAGAAGAATAATACGTACCTCATGATTTTTTTTTTTTTTCGAATATCGGAAATTGCGAATGTACAATTTGTTTCAAAATTAATGTCATACCCCCATAGACGTGGTATCAAACCTTTTTCCTTGTGGGAGTGGCCTACATGGAGAATGGTCTCTTATTTACAGATTTATGGATGATCGGCCAAACTTATATGATGGTTCTCGATTGAATTTGGAATGCAATCCTTACATAATCCTATCTTCAGGTAGAAATATTGATGTTATATTTGTGATTTTCATTTATACATTGAAATAGAGCTGTGACAATCAGCCATGTTTGTTTATAAAGTTACGAAGAGAAGCAGTGTTGGAGACCTCTTTTCTCAAGTTTTCCTATTTTAGACTACCATTTATAAATTGATTTGAATTTAAAATTAAGTGAACGTTGAATTAGAAAAAAGAAGAGAGAAATTATTGACTTTTGTCTGGGACAACGAATTTTTTCAAAATGATTAAAAATGCTATTCGAATAAAGAAAGGATTTCTATTAAATAAACAAACAAGTTAACTTGTTCTTTTTGATGTAAGTAAGCATCAAAACTTAATCAATAAAACAATTGATGGAATTTTATGGGGAAAAGAGGACAGGAGCCTAAGTGAAAGGATATTGGGCAGCGCGGACTTATTGAAGAAGTGAAATGGGCTCATGTGAGTAGTATTAAGACTGTATATTATTTGGCCAATATAAACAATCAGAATTCTATCTATCTTTATCTATTATTTAAAATACTTAGCGTAGGTTACGTAGGGATTACTATAGAGAATTTGTTTAATTTAAATCAAAATTTGTAAGAAAATATAATTTAATTATTTTACTTATTATAAACTGTAACTCTTGTTTGAATCAAAATTTGTTTATTTGAGCCTAAATTTAAGAATACTTTTCAAAATATTAGTTGTTGAATCGTCATTTTTGAAACAAAAAACTGAGAAATTGCATATTTTAACTTAGAGTCTCATTACAATATATTTTGAAAACTTGTAGTTTCAACCACATACACGAAACATTAAACAAGGAGGTTAGAAATTAAATAATTACTATAAAAAAGATTAAAGATAACCAGTGTTTCAAAAGCATACAAATACGTAACTCCGTAACATCTAAATAAACAATAGCAATTCGTTCCTATTAAGCCTGCAGAAACGAGTAGCGCTTTACGGTATTAGGAAACACTAGACAGACTCGTGTTTATTCGTCTCATGAGAATGGGTTCATGTTGCTGATTTCCCCGAGAGTCAACAAAACACGAGTCTATCTAGTCTCCGCTAATTACGTGAAGCGTACACTCGTTTCTGCAGGCTCGTTTCCTACACAGGGCTGTGCAGAAAGCGGGGGATCGTGGGATCGAATTCTACCAGAGTAGCAATTTTAATTTCAATTTTCATTAATTAATTAAGTCGGAATAATCAATTTTTTTATAGAAATGAATATGTTATATATAACAATAGTCTGTTCGAAAGCTTTGTTGTTGATAGATTTTATTGCTACCAAAATTGTAAAACATATGACTTCATGTATAATTACAGTCAAGATGTAATAAATTAAAAAAAAAAAATAAAGCAATTCTAAACATAAGTTCTTAAAAGTAACAATCAAAAACAAGATGTCATAAAGTAAAAATAAATAAAAACTCTGAACAAAACAATCTAAAACTGTAACAATAAAAGTTACAAGAAATATCAATCAATATTAAAATTGCCTGAAAGGCACTTCTTAATTCATTAAAAACGTATATTTTGCTAATGTATTTGACTTATTTCCGCATATACAATGACTTAAGATACATAAAAATACGCCTACATTTCATTTGGAAACGAGTTCATTTAAGTATAGCCATAAAATACGCAAATATCAGTAATAACCGAGACAGCTCGCCTCATACTCAAGAACGAACAGCAGATCGACAGACGATATTTGTACGTAGAGCTTTACACGAGAAAAGCATGTCAGTTTCACTAGATTTCATAATAGTTTTCCGATATTAATCGTGCTAAAAGGACGTATGAGTTCGAAATACAGAGATCTAATAATACAGCAGAATATTCCACAGAGGGCGCGGTGAAACAGGTCACCACGAAAATATACTCCATAAAGAAAGGCATTGTCAGCCCACCATTCTGAAAGTATAAAAATGTTATAAAATACTTACCAAAGCCAGTTTGTTCTTTAAATCTCCTTTATACCATTGAACCATCACATCTTTTTATTGGAATTATGTTTCTAGTCGACATTTCCCTTTATTTTTCCCTTTTTCTACATCACAGTATGTAGCCCGATTTCATTTTCACAATTATAAATTTCTCTTAAGATTTAATCCCTAGCCCTCTAAAATTAAATCAAACAGTTGCACTTTTCGGAAAGTCTTAGAAACTTTCCTGGAAATCTTCGAAATGTGATGCAATCTGTATTGCAGGTAGTGTATGAAAATAACAGAAATTAAGAGGTAGAATAATAAAGAAAAACTAAAGGAAAATATACCGCAATTCAAATTTTTGAGAAATCAAAATGCATTTTTACTTCGTAATTTATTAATTAAACTACATCATGACGTACATACATTAAACTGGAAGGGGAATATCAGATTTAGCCTTCTTCCCAATGAATCGATTAACGCCACTATGGAATCATTTCCTGGCATACGTTGCGAACTTTAAAAGTACCTGCAATATAAGCTAAGTTTCATAAAATATAGATACACATTTAAATACGTTACCACCTAGTTTTTCTTGCAAATACCATAATTATCCTTTAAAATACTTCAAACGTTCACATTGTTATAATCATCGGGCAGTTCCTTTTTTCTACAAAAAAAATACACATATGAAGTATAGGTATTGAACAGATGCGAAAATGTTAAAGAAACTGTTAATGAACTCGAATACATTAGCAGATTAATCTTTAAAGAGGAAAAAGATGAGACGAAACAATTGTGTACATACAACAGTTATTTAAAGTACCGCATTTTAATATGACTGGTTCATAAATTATAAGATAAATTAGATATTTGAAGCAAACAAGGTAAAGTTGCAAACTATCATAAAATTTAGTAAAACATACCTTGTATTAATCAATTTATAGAATACAAATTATAGGCCGTAACAAATCTTTAAAAGAATTAAATACAGATATTCAAATATACACTGTGTCCACGGATTTGGTGCTAAAGGGGAAAATTTTTTTTATTCTACATTTTATGAAAAAAACTTATTCTTTACGAAAGTTTTTGCTTGCCTTAAAACCATTAGAAAACATTAAAATGAACTGATTACCTTCTGTATGCATATACACTCCCCGACAAAAACTTAGACGCGGTAAGATGTAGTAAGGGTTTTAAGGGTTACAACGTTTCTTTATGAAACTAGCGAGATATCTAATTAAGTTTTTATTCATAAAAGTAAAATAAACTTAAAAATGTCTCCTCCAGTAATATATGAACTAAATAATAAATATTACTCCAATGTTTAAACAATTTCTGCGACAAAAATTTAGACGCTCTGTTGCAAATGCGAAACAAAAATAGACAAATGAGTGATCAGTAATGCGCAGATCCTCCATTGTTCTTAATCACTTCCAATGGTCTGTCATTAATACATTTATATAAATTTAACACATAATTCTGAGGGATATTCTGCCATTCGGTCACCATTGAAGTTTTCAGTTCCTGTACCGTGAAATATTGACGGCCTCCGCCATAAACACGACGTGCCAATTCACTCCGCATGTTTTCAATAATGTTTAAGTCTGGTGACCGTGCCGGCCACTGTAAAGTTCTAATCTTTTTCCCTTTAAACCATTCAGTAATTGGTTTCCAAAACGTAGAAGATTGTCACGCAATAAGTCTTTATACGTCACAGATGTCATTTTGTTTGTGCAACCCTATCTCACTTTTATCGCGGAATCCAATCGCCGTCCATACCATCAAGGATCCACCCCCTAATTGTCCGGTCATTTTCACTTTTGGTTCCTTTCTCAGATCATGATAATAATGCGAGTACCCATCCGGTCCGTCCAAATTAAAACGTTTCTCATCGGAAAATCTAACTTTTTGTTTCTTCCAGGATACGTGTTCTTCAGCAAATCTCAACCTCGCTTCTTTGTGTTTCGCCGAAAGTGGCGGTTTGCTCAACATTTTCTTCCGTGATATTACCGGTGACGCGTTTAAAATCCTTCGAACATTACGCACGTGCGTTTGTAGCCCCGCCTGTTCTGCAATAACTCTCGCCGACGCGGAAGAATTGGATGCACACCGCAATATCATGCGTTTATCCCGCTCACTTACAGCTTTCGGTTGCCACTGGCCTTTTGGTTTGCCGTAATTTTCTGGATTTTTTAGGAAATTTTTAACGCAATGATCGCTTTCTCGTAACCGATGAGCAATTTCCTTCTTACTAACACCATCCTGGTGCCAGGCTAGAACTTTACCCCTTTCTATTAAGGATAATTGTTTTTTTCTACCCATATTGCAAACACTTTATCAAATATAATTTCTCGTGGTGAAATGTGTACACTTTACCAGCACAACCACTGCATATAAAGAGAGGTATCAAATTAAACCATTTTTGCTTATATTAATGCAATAAATGCACAGGGTCTAAATTTTTGTCGCATTTAAAATTCCTATTTTGATCTGGGAAAATCTCAATTACGTTTAATCTCAATTATGTTTAGTAAATAAAAACGATACCGCGTATATGTTTTTGTCGGGTAGTGTAAATATTAAATCAAACGTGTTTGCTTACTTTCAAAAATTTAACTAAATTCAAATTATTGTTGATAATCGTATTGCCTTGAAATTCTGTTGGCATTTAATTAACTGCCTGTTTCAAATTTAAGTGACACAACATTTGCAATCACGAACAATCACAATTATTATAACATTGCAACACCGAATTTATTTGATTAAGTGTTATGGAATTGGCGATATTTCATATAGAACAGCGATCAACAAATTTAACGTCAAATTCCCCGGCATTAACATCGCTATTAATTCTTTGAAAAAGCTTGTTAAGAAATTTGATGAAACTGACTGTTGCTAGAAAGAAGAAACCAAAAAAACAATACAACGAAGATGATGG